>VZUI01031667.1:0-50058 GCA_013401135.1 Cettia cetti
GAGAGAAGCGTCACCGCCAGAAAAGAGAAAAAAAAAAAAAAAAAAAAAAGGAGGAAAATAAGGACAAAACAAATAAAATTCAGAAATCCACCAACTTCCAGCCTGGGAAGATGAAGGAAGCAGCGTCCTCCGGGCGAGGAGAGGGGGGGTCGCGGGGTGGGGGGGCGCGGCTACCTGTGGGTGGGAGAGGTGAGCGGTGCCGGCGGGGTCAGGGCTGCGGCAGGGGAGGGTCTGGGGGGGCCGGGGGGAGCAGGGGGGTTGCTATGGAGAGGAACACACGGCGCATACTGATGGATGGGGAGGGCGGGGGGTGTCGGGGCTGCCAGCGCCACCGCAGCCCGCGGAGATGCTAAAGGGGGTGGGGGGATGCTGAGAGACCCCCCCTCTTTGCTGGGCTGGGGGAGCAACAAAGCTCCCCCCAGCTGGGAGGAGCCCAGCCCAGTGCACCCCCCCCTTACAGGGGGCGAGGGGCGCTCTGAGCACGCGGGTGGGCTCACAGGATCACCCCCCGCCCAACCTCGGGGTGCTGGGAGGGAGCAGGGAGCACCTGCCAGTCCCCGTGCCCCAGGTGAAGGTGACATTTGGGGGCACTTTATTTCCAAGCCCCAATCCAAGGCGTGCAGAGTGGGGGCTCGGGGGGGCTCCAGGTGGATCACAGACCCCCCCACCCCTGGCTGGGGGTGTTGAACGTGGCCCTGTGTGGGGATGGGGTGAGAGGGGTCCCTCAGTACAACCACAAACTTGGGGGGCTTTGCTCCTCTGACCCCCCCCACCAGGAACCCCACAGCACCCTCAGGGTGAGCTGGGGGGTGATGGGGGAGGGCTGGGTGCTATCCCTGCACCCCAGGGTCCTACAGGTGCCTGAAACTCCCACCTCAGGGTGGTCACAGCACTGGGGGGCTGCTGGTGAGGGTGGGATGAGGGCTTGCCATCCTCACACGGAGTGACAGGGCTGGGGGGAAACAGGACCCATCAGGGGTCACCCCAATGTTGTGCTTCCACCCCGGTGGCCACCAAATGCCCCCTCATTAGCACAACACAGAGGGAAACTGAGGCAGGGGAGCAGGTTGTGGGGTCCAGCCATCCCTGGTGCTGTGCCTGCATCCAGCAGCCATCCCAAGGTGCTGAACCCCCACTCTGGCTCCTCCATGACCCCTCCTTGTGCCTCTTTTGGGGTCCAGCACCCTTCATCCCCAGCTTGGCTCCAATATGATGCTTCCCACGAGCATCACATTTACTCTTTCCCGCCCCATTTTTTTTCCTCTCTCCCGTTTCAGGTCACAACAAGCAGCACAGAAAGATGATGAAATCCCCCCCAGTAGGTAAATCCCACCAGGAACCATCACCTGGCACAGCCAGAGCCTCGCTGGGTGTGACCAGCTGCTTGGACCACAGCTGGATTTCACTTATTTTATTATTTTTTGTCTCGTTTTAAAGCCTCAATTATATCTCTCAAGCAGCGTGAGCCACTCTGGAGCCTGAAAAACCTCGTGATGGAGCTGATTGTTGGGGATTGATCAGCACAGCCCAGCATCGCCTGGGTTTGCTGGGGGGAAGGAGGAAAGAGCTCAAAAATTGGGGAAAAAATGATTGTTTTGCTGTGTTTTTATTTGTTTAGCATGGATTTTTTTGAAGGTTTCTGGGAGCTGCTTTTGGGAACACCCAGGGTGAGTCCGGCATGGCCACGTGGTGTGCAGGGATGTGGGGTGAGCCAGGTCCTGGTGCCTGGCTGTACTTTGGGATGGAAATGATGATTTTAATTAAGCAGCTCTGCTGGGAGGTGGGTTCTGGCCTCTCAGGATGCTGGAGCTTGGAGACCAGGGATGCTGCAGGACCATGAGGATGAGGGATGCTCCATGTCAGAGGGGTCCAGGGCTGGGCCAGCACGGAACCAGAGCACTGACCACTTGATCCATGGGGAAGAGGGATGCAAGGATGCTCGGAGGGGTCTGGCACACACCCGGCAAAGGCAGCTCTGCCCCCGTTTCCGTTTGTTCCCATCCCCTTGGAAACACGGCAGGAATTTGCCCTCCTGCCCCTGCCTTCCTCCCCTGCCCATCACCTGGGGCTGGAGCCGGGGGAATTCCTCGTTCCCCGGACGATGTGCCGGGGCACAGGAGGGTGTGCACGGATGCACACATGTTGCACATCCATGTGCACCATCACCCTGGCACGGGAAGCACATGGGATGCCCGTGCCGGTGCCAGGCTCTCCACGAGGGTCGTGTCCCCCACCCCAGGCAGGGCAGCAGCAGCAGCCGCCCTCACCCCGCAGTGCTGGGGCCGGCGCATCCGCCGGGAGCTGCCGGGAGGTTTGGACACCCCCTTCTCCTTCAAATTAATGGCTGTGCCGTGAAGAAAATTGAAGCCATTATTCTTCGCTCGCATCCTTTATACCCACCAACTTCAACCACTTGACATGCTAATCACAGCTAACGAGGGAGGGAGGCGATTTCCCACGTCAGACCTGCAATCCAGCGCAGCCGGGTGGGGAACAGCTCCGTGTCGGGGGCACCGGCACCCCGACAGCGACAGCGGCGCCTCTGCCGGCCCTTCCCACCAGAGCACCCCGGCAAACAGCCCCTTCAGCCCCACTGGAGCTGCTGTCATCCCAGCCTGTTCTTGTCCCCCAGCCCAGGACTGGCGATGGGTGTGTGGGTGCTGCTGGTGCCACAGCCCCACCGCAGGACCGGGCCCTGCACCGGCAGCGGGGGCGGCAGAGCCCAGCCGGAGCACCGGACCACCCCTGCTTTTCCCAGAGGAGCGGCCAGGCCCTCGGAAGACACTTCCAAGCCCCCGTGTGTCTGTCCCCCCCCATCCTCCTTCCGCTCTGCCGTGTGCTCCAGGCTGAGCCCTGACGCACTCATTGCAGCCGCCTGTCCATCCAGGGCTGGATCCATCCCAGCCGCCAGCCGGGCAGAAAGCTCTGGAGTCCATTAACATTCCCCGGAGCGATCTAATCCCCCTCTCTGCCCTGGCTCTGGCTTTCGCTTGGGTTTTAATCAAGCCCAGCCTGGCGCCTCTTAAATAAGGGGGGCGGATGGCACCCAGCTCCCCACAGGCACATGGGTGCTGCTGGCCCCGGGGTGGGTGCCAGGGAGGAGGGGGCAGCCGGGGGCAGGGTGTTCGCAGGGGTCTCCACTCTCCGGTAATTTTAAAAGGCATTTTGGAGCCAGAGGAGCTGAGCTCAGCAGAGCCAGGGCCAGCAAAGCCAGGGAATAAAAGCACAGGCGGTTGCAGGGTTGTTATTAATATTTGCTGGATGGTGATGGAGGGAGGGCTCGGCACCGGGGGGAAATAGCAGGCTGGGGTCCCTGGGAGGGGAGGGGGATTTGGCAGCTGGATGCATGGGTTCCTTCCCAGCACCCCAGCGATGGGTGGGGTTGCAGGATCCGTGCCAGCACTCCTGGGGACTCAGCTGGGGCAGGAGGTGATGCTCCCCTCACCAACAAAGCACTGGGGCTCAGCTGGGGTGTCTTGGGGGACTGCAGGACCCCCCAGGGTGTCTCCCTGGGGGGCAAGGAGGGTGCAGGGGGGACACCCATGGCATTGTCCCTGGGCAGCAGAAGGCATAGGGCACCTGGGGTGCTCAGCTTCCTGGGGCTTTGCCATTTCCCTGCTGCAAAGGAAGTAGGAGCTGAGAGGGCAGAGCCTCCGTGGGGGTCTTGAATAGGCTCCGTGTGGCTGAGTCTGGGGGCTCTGCAGGGTCACAGTGGCCTTGCCAAGGGGCAAGGAACCAGGAGCGATGCTGGATCCTCCCAGGATGGCAGAGGGGCTGGAAGGGGGGTTTAGGGATGTTGGGAGAGGGAGCTGCAGGGCAGCACATGGACTTTTGGGGGGTGTGAGCCAAAGCATTTGTTTTTCTGGGGGCCCTGGGTGTGAGTTATCAGCAGCGGCAGAAGCACGGTGCTTCCCGGCCGGGAGTGCACGCCGGCTCCTCGGGGAGGGATTAAGGGGATTATATTATTATTTGTTATCACTGAGGGGGGGAGGAAAAAAGAAGAAACCTCCATTGCTGGGAACTCTGCCTAATCGGAGCACAGATTAGCTTCCTGCCTCAGACCAGCCAGGCTGGGCTCCCCTGTGCCCATCCCACTGGCAGTGGGAGCCCAGTGGGGTGACATGGGGTCATGGGGGCCCCAGGGATCCGCCCTGCCTGCGAGCCACTTGTGGGACCAGTTTTTGGGTGTGCCAGTTACTGCCCAAAGCAGTTGTCAGAGGGAATGGCAGCTCCCTCCAGCTTCCCCCAGGACTGTGGGGACCCTCACCCCCATCCAGGCACGGTGACACCCCCACGGGTCAGTGCGGGGCCAGGCAGGAGGGAAGCTTTGCCCCAGGGGTGCTGAGAGCCACCTCAAAGGCTCTCAGTGAGGGTGAGCTCACGGACATGGCCAAGGTTTTCCATCTTCTCTGGCCCTGGTGGGGGGATTTTGGATGGTTTGTGGGGCATCTTGGCAGGCTCAGAGGGAGCTGGAGCTTGGCAAAGGCAGAGGGAACTTGTGCCTCCCTCAGCAGAGGGATGAGGGTGAGATCCCAGCATCCCCAGAGGACGAGCACAAGCTCAGCCCTGATGGGTTCTGTGCTGCTCCCTGAGCATCCCCTGCCCAGGGGCCTCTGGTGGCCTGGGGCTGGAGATGCCCCTGGACACCTGGCACATAGGAGTCACCCTTGTCCTGCTCCATGGCTGCAGAGTGTCACACCACAAGGCAGAGGAGGTGTGGAACCACCCTGGGTGCTCTGGGAGCTGGTGCAGCCATCTCAGGAGATCCAGCAATTTCTTCCCCCCTCTTTAAGCCCCCATCTCTACCTGCAGGGCCAGAAGTCCCCCCAGAAGAGACTTACACATGCACATCTTGAATTTTCCTTCCCCAAACCCCCAGTTCCCAGCAAGCAGGGGCTGAGCCAGGTTCACACATGGGGTGCAGGCACCGGGAGAGCCTCTCTGATTTTCCCTTGCCTGGAGCAAAGCTGAAGCCACCACCCCACTGCAGAGAGCCCATCATTAGAGCCCCTGCCACACACCCCATCCGCTGATGGACCCACGATTTCCTTTAGTCTTTTATTTACACTTTATTGCTCTTGTTTTTGCACTGGCAAAGCGCTGCTGGAGAGCACAGAAATCCTTCAGATCTCGGCTGGCAGCAGAGCTCTGCCTAATCATAGTCATTATCTGGAAGCAGGTAATGGGCATCTTTCCCATGTTAATTTGAAAACAGAATCAGCGAGAGCAGGACACCGGGGACGGAGCATGTTCCCAGCACAGCCACTCCCTTTGGATGGTTTTTGGGTGGCTTGGTGGATGTTGGGGTGTGGGTTTGGGATGGGGGAACACAGAAACCCAGGCAGAACCACGTGCCAAGCCTCGTGGCTCAATAAATCAGCCAGGAAAGGGGCTGCTGGCCGGAATCCCGCATGGATGGAGCCTGTCCTTGCTGCCACAGCAATAAAATCCCCCGGCCTTGTTTTTTTGGCGGCGAGGAGGATGATGGTGGCTCTCCCTCCTCCCTGCGCCACCGTCAGAACTTGCCCTCGTGGCTGGGTCCTTCGCTAACAAGGACTCGTCCCTTTTATCCCCAGCGGCAGGAGGGGATGGGGATGGAGGTGAGAGGCGAGGATTTCTCCCGGGGCCGGGAGGGGAAGGCTGGGTGGCGTTGGAGTTTCTTTTGCTGAGATACCATTAACGAGTGAGCAAAGGTTGCGGAGTCTCCATGGAGACAAGACAGCAAGAGAAGGGAGCGGGTGTGCGCTGGGTGAGAGCTGATTAGTAAATGTCAGCGGCACAGCCACTGCCCGCGCCACGCTGGCACCCCCGCACCCGGGCACCTCCTGCACACCCCGGGCACGTCCTGTGCATCCCGGGCATCCCGCACATCCCGTCCGTCCCGTGTGCCCGTCCCCGGGAATGCCAGGCAGCCCTTCCAGCCCGTGTGCTCCGGCGCAGCTGTGCATCCCGGGTGTCCTGCGCGCCACAGGCGCTCCGTGTGTCCTTGCATCCATCCCAGGCGTCCTGGGCAGCCCATCCACCCCGGGTGCATCGTTTCATCCTGCTTATTCCCTGCTTCCAAGGCACCCTGTGCATCCCAGGCGTCCTCTGCAGCCCAAGTGCCCTGTCCATCGTGTGAGCCCTGTTCCACCCCTGGTATCCCAGGTGTCCTTGTGCATCTCAGCTCCACGGGAATCAGGGAAACAGGAGAGGCCTTGGGAGCATGTTTCCAAAGCGTCCTCAGAGCTCTGGTGCTGACAGCCCTGGCTCCTTTCCCACAGGGAGCAGGGATGCAGCTGTGCCTGCTGGGATAGGGGCAGTTGGCCAGGGAAGAGACATCCAAGGCTTCAACAAGCTGCCATCTCCTCCCTCCTGTGGAGAATGCCCCCTTTCCCAATCCCTGAAGCACGCAGAGAAAGGATGAGGCTGGACCTGCTGGATCCCACCTGGTTTTCAGCAGAATCCAAGCCCAGGCTGAGGGAATCAGGACTGGGATGAGGCACTGATATGTGCCAGGGTCTGTCTGGGGTTATCAAGGGCTTGGACATGGCTGGAGCCCACCTGGGAGGGAGCTGGGAGGCAGGAGCAGCCTGGCTGCCCTTCCCCATCCCCTGGAGCATCATTTACCTCCAGCAAAACACAGGAAAGCACCTGGCAGGCAAGAGCACCAGGGAAAAAAGTGTCTGGGGGCACAGCAGCAGGGAGGGGGGGCTGGATCCTGCAGTTTAGCGGGTTTTATTCAGCAGCTATAAACAGAGCAGGAGAGATAAAGGTTGCAGTGCAGATACAGATTAGGTAGGTCCCTTGAGGCTGTGACACCTTGAGATAGAGGCAGATCTTCTTCAAGGGAACAGCTCACTGGCAGCTTGGAAAACATGGAGCTGAGCAGCCTCCAGCAGCACCTCAGCCCCTGGTCCACACCCACAGGTGAGAGCTGGGGGTGCTGGGGCAGCATGGGGTACTGAGGCAGTGTCCACCACTGCATCCCAGCTACCCTGGACATCCCCTGTGCCCTGTGAATCCCAGGTACCACGTGCACCCCAGGCATCTGTGCACCCCAGGCCTGGGCACCCCATCCATGCCCTGTGCCCCCTTTCATCCTGCCAGGACGCAGCACAGGGCAGCAGGGAGCACAAGCAAGTGCTGACCATCCTACAGAGGTGGGACTCATGGAGGAAAGGGATGCAAAAAACAGGCAAGAAATGGCTGTTTCAGAATGTCTGTGTGTCCATCTCTCCCAGCAGGATCTGGAGGGATGGCAGCAGTGCCAGAGCAACCCCCGGGGCAGGCACAGCCTGTGTCACAGGGCAGAGGAGACACAGACACTCTGGTGAGTGACCCTGGGATGCTGGCTCTGCCATCACGGCTCTGACATGGATTTGTTTGCTTCCTGGCGGGAGCACCGGTGATTTACTCCCTGTGGTTTGGTTTAAAGTAGAAGCACAGAGCAGGGAAAGATGGATGTCTGTGCCAGTGCCCTTCATCCTGCTCCCTCTTCCCCATCAAGCCCACAGGCTTGGTTTGATCATCAGGCAGGGAGGGAGAATTTAGTATCCAGGTGCACCAGCAGAAACATGGCGTGCCATGAGGTGGAATTTCTCATCAGATCTCTGCTCCTGCAGTTTCTGGAGGGCATTAGCATCACCCCAGCTCTGCCGAGGACCAGCATGAGCTGCAGGATGGAACTGGAAGTGCTCAATGCCACACTGGACAGGGCTTGCAACAACCTGGTCTAGTCAAAGCTGTCCCTGCCCATGAGTTTTAAGATAAGCTTTAAGATCCCTTCCAACCCAAGCCATGCCAGAACTCTGCTTTATGCTGAGCTGGAGACCAGGCAGGAAGGAGAGCTTTTCCGAGCCCCAGTGTGACCCCCACGCGCTGCGCTGTCCCTGTGGGATGCAGGACAGCACCCACCCAGCAGGGCCTGTCCCCTTGTCCCCAACAGCTCTATTTGCTACTCCAAGCTCCTTTAATCCCTGACTCCATTCCCAGCTCCATCACTTCATGGGGAGGAATCCAGGCAGAGCCAAAGGCAGCATCACCCGGCGGATTGCAGCGGCCATCCCCCCTACCTGGGGAGGGGCTGTCCCCACGGCCCAGCTCGGGGACCCCCATGATGGGAACCTGCTCTGGGGGCTGGGGACACCCTCCTCACCAGGGGGCTGGAGGTGGGCCGGGGGTCCCGGGAGTTGCGGCAGGACCGGCAGGTGCCAGGCTCCGCTGCCCAGCCCAACACTGTCCCCGTCACCTGCACCCCCTGCCCCACTGTCACCCCCCGCCTCTCCCCAAGGCCCCCCTCCCTCCACCCCTTCCCCTGCAGTCCTGCCCTCCAGCCCCCCACTCCACACGCCTTTTCCCATAACTCTCACCCCCGACCCCAAACCCCCGGCCCCAAATCCCCGATCTCAAACCCCCGCCCCGCCCTGGTTTGACACCCCCGCTCCCCCAGGTGGAACTTTCCTCGCAGGGCGGGAGACCATAGAGGCGAAAGGCAACACCAAAGCGCAGCTCTCGGGGGGAGGTGCGGAAGTCACAGAGACCCCTTTCCTCCAATGCCACTTGGAAGAATATCAAGCTCTGGCTTTCATAAGCAAAGAAAAATATTTTTAAGATGTCTTAATTGTGATTGGTGGCGCGATTCTTCCCTCTGTCTCTGTAATCTGCCCCCAGACAGCCCAAGATTCCCCCCGTCTATCTCCCTTTTTGGTAAATTCCTTCTTATTTACTCTCTTTGCGCGGCCGGCTTGGGTGCGGTTCTTCCGCTGCGCCAGCTCCGTACGAAAGTGGCGTAGGACGGCTTTGATTGACAGGGAACCGCAGCCAATGGCGCAGCAGCAGCTGCTGGCGGGCAGCCAATGGCGCGGCGGCCCGGCGGCCGGGGGAGGCGGGGCGAGGGTCCGCCAGGGCAGGGAGGGGGAGTCGTGGAATGGCGGACGGGCGGGCCGGCCCGCCCTGGTGGTAGTGAGACCCGGGGCGCGGAGGGAACAGCCGCGGACAGGGTGAGTGCGAGAGGGGCGACCGGGCCTCCCCAGTCCCCCCGGGCTGTCTCTTCTCGGGGGAAAGAGGCAGAGGCGCTGGAGTGGGCCGCAAGGCCCTTGCCAAATAGTGAGTTTAGGGCTTGAGGCGGGCGGTGTTTCCTGCCACATAGTGAGCCAGTACTGCTGTGGTCCTGGGCGGGGGTTTTGGGGGGGTCTGTCCCGGTCTGGGGTTCCATCCCCGGCCTGACACTTCCCCAACCCCTCCCGGAGGCCGCGGTTTGGTGCGGGGTGTGTACCCGGGCCGGGCTGGCCTGTGGGGAATTGGGGTGTAGGGGGGCGGGCTGCCCGGCGGTGCTCAGAGCCCCGTGCTGGGTGAAGGAAATGTCGCCTGCGGGGCCCTCCCGAGGCCTGGCCGGTGTCTGCTGTCCTGGGGGTGTCCCGGAGGTCTGGCATAGCGGGGAACGCTGGTGGACTCAGGAAACAAGGGTGTGCTGCAGGGTCCCTTTGAGGGGGGAGCAGTGGGACCAGAGGGGACCCCCCCACACCCCCCTTTCCAGACATTTGCTGCCTGAGTTTGACATTGGGACTTGTGAAAACGTGTCCGTGTGCAGAGTCTGTCTGGGGGGGAGCTGGGTGCCCTCATTGAAGGAAGCCTCTCTGTCCTGCCTGTGTTCCAGCCCCACTCCTGGATGCACCCCTCGATCTGTCTGGGAGCACTTTTAAGTGTGTGTCACCCCCTTGTCTATGAACCATCCACAGCACATAACACTTAGAACTACTTGATGCGACCCCCTGTGGGTGCTGTAGTGTGCTTAGAGGAATGTTTGTGTTTTTTCCTTGAAAAAAGGCTTGGGGTATGGTTGGATAGTTCGGTTTAGTGCACTGACCTCCTGGTGGCCTCAGACCATATTTCTTCTAGAGAAGGAATAAGTTATTAGGAAATGTCCTTGTGGTTGTACCTCACCAGCGTTTAGGTTAGTGTTGGGGTTACTTCTACACATAGTCTGGAGAAAGGTGAGGGTTGTTAGCTGTCACTTGACTTCAAGGACCTTCCTATGGTAGGATTTTTTATTTCCCTGTCAGAATTTCACATTTGACCTTGCTGTTTTGCTTTCTTTAGAAGCAACAACAGAATTGGGCACCTCTCCATAGGTCAGAGCACTGGTGGGGCTGAGGGATGTGCTAATGCTTGGAGTTCAGCACTAGGAAACACGGAAAGTCTTAAATCTTTCAGCACTGCAGATGTTGGTGGATGTGAAATTCTATTAATAATGATTAAAAAAACTTTTGTTAAATACATGAACTGCAGGCAGAGTCATAATTGATGGAGCCCTCTGTAACCCTCACACTTTTGTGTCCTTCCTGAAGACTGGTGAGAGGGAGAAGTTGAAATTAAAATATGTTGGAAGCCAACTGATGGGTTCAAATGTGCTTCCCTGAGACAAAACTGATGCAAAAATGTTGCTTTTATGGAATGGTTTGGATTGGAAGGGACCTTAAAGACTCTCATTCCACCCCTGCCATGGGCAGGGACACCTTCCACAGACCTGGGAAAAGTCCCACTTTATGGGAAGTCCCGAGTCTTGTGTGCTCAGTCACGTGAGGAAGGGCAGTAGTTATGTTTTCCACCCATTTTCAACATCTGCAGAATCAGTTGCTGCTAAACACTGCAGGAATTCAAAATGCTGCGTTGCGACACTTTTCGTTCTGATTTGTCCCTTCCTGACCTTGAGTGGGTTTTGCCATAGAAACCGACTCGTAGTTTAATCCCAGACTGAGTTAAAAACAAACCAGAGGCAACATCTCCTCAGGAGAGCACAGCCAGCATGTCCAGAGAGTGACTCTGCATCCCCCTCAGCTCCAGAGCCAAGCACAGGAGCGTTATCCCAGCAGTGGGGTAGAGCACGCCAGGCACAAAGTTCTGGGCACTTTGGGGGTTTTATTTCTTTTTAAGGGATGTGCTTCAAAACGTGAAGTTTGAGTGACAGAGCGTGACCTGAGCTCGCAAGAGCTGCCTGACACTGATCTCAGCTCAAGCTGCAGTTGTCACTGTTATCCCTGGGGGTGTTGGTGATGGTGGGATCAGAATTTCTGGGATTTACCTTCCAAAGCCTTGATTTCTACACGATTTAAAGGAGGAGTGGGTATGGCAGCTCCCTTGTAGCCCATCTGACATGAGGTGAAGCCTTGCTGTGCTTTCTAAGTGTGGATTGTAAGAGGATAAAATTCTGGGGGTGAACTCATTGTAAAATTTTCCCTAAACTGTATATTTTCCACTGGTTCTAAAAAGCACTGTGATTTTTTTTTTTTTTTTTTTTTTTTTTTTTTTTTTTGTCTTGTCTGGTAATGAGATCAAAAAGTAAATGTCCCAAATTCCATTATTTTAAAGAAATAAAACCTTTCTGATGCTCATGCCAATATAAAACTGGTTTCCCTATGACTAATGTGACACACCACACAGAAATGGTGTATTTTTGTGAGTTACAACTCAGAAGGTATTTGCAGACAGTGATTCATGACAAGGAATACAACCCTTCTGATCAGTCCCAACCCAGTTTCTCAGCGTGCTTTGAATATATCTCATTCTTCAGGGCTGGTCTAGGAAAAGTTGATTTCATTCACCAAGGTTAGATAATCATGGTGTGTGGGTGGAGGGGTTAAAACTTCAGTGATTGCCTCATGTGCATTGAGTTACAGCAAGAAATTCCTCTCCTGGGTTTATTTTGTTGTATTTTTGTGTTGATAGAAGAACAAAGGTTGGTAGGATTAATGTTTTTCAAAAATCCAAGTTTTCTTTGGCAGATTGTAATAAAGAAGATTTCAGTAAGTGTTAAGACTTGGCTTTAATCCTTCTAGATAGTTTCTCTCTATGGGTTTTCTGGACTCAAAATGTTTAACAACTTTAAATGCAAGGTTTTGGGTTTGGTTTGATGATAATACTGAGCCCTTGCTCATTCAGCTGAGCAAAATACGTTGCTCATGAGTCAGTCACAAACCAGGAAAGGGATTGAATAGCGATTGTGTTTGCATGTGCTGTGGATAAAGTTCCTGCTGTCCTCATACAGAATGGGACACCAGGAAAAAACACTGCCAAAAGCTCCTTCTGAGGGTTCCAACAGCCACAACAGACCCTGTCCAGTGGCTCAGCTCTGCCCTTGCTCCTTTGTACAGTTTCTACAGCAAATGCACAGGAAACAACCCAAAAGTGACACACTGTGAAAACCCAGGAAGGCAAAATGCAGCTATTTTCCCAGCCTGTCTTCTGGTGTGTTACTGTTTTCAACAACACTCTGGCTGAAATGGGATCTCTAGTAAGAAATTTGTATATTTGAGTGTTTATTCTCACTGTGCAAGGATAAATATTTGTGAGATCAGGGCCTTAGTTACCGCAGATTAACATTTATTTAAATACTTTAGGTATTTATAAACACAGGATTAAAAAAAGGCATGTGGCAATGGCTTCTGGGTAATAAGCAAATGACTGCTCAGAACAGAACCACCCTGGTGACATTTACTTCCTTTTGTATTTTTGCAACTCTGTGTAATAAAAAGATGTGTTGGCTCTTTTTTGAGGATGGGAGGCAGATCAGCCTTCACTGTGAAGGGAGTGCTTGGTAGAAGGTGATCAGATTCAGGCCTCATTCTCATTTATGTGACATTTCTTTTTCCATCTGAAGGCTTGCAGGGTATTTTTTTCCCTGCCTGGGAGGCAGTAGGAGGGGAGGTCCCTTCCCAGAAGAACTGAAATGTGAACTTCCACGTTATTTTCTCAAGCAAGCAGCGTGAGCTGTTAATCACATTCTCCATCCCAGCTCCTTCCCCACAGTAATGGGCCTGAGAAATAGTTCATCTGGATCCTACCCTAATTCCTGAAATTGTGGGAAAGCTCTCTGGTGTTAGGTTGCTGCTGGAGAAGTGGTGGAGCTCAGATATCTAAAGTATGCATCTGCCAGGGGCTTTGATGAAGGAATTTAAAGCATCAGGGAGCTCATGGATCTCTCACAAATGGGTCAGTGGTGACCTGCTCTGTTACTTCAGTGCCTTCTCTGTCAACTCCTCTTCCACTGCAGTATCCCAGACTCTTTTTGGGGAGAAGTGGTGCTTTAAGGGATGCTGTGATGCTGAGAGAGGAAGGTGGGAGATGCCTGTGAGGCAGCAGCAGTTGGCGTTGGTTCTTGAGGGCTGGAAGTTCTGCCTGGGAGGCTGTTGCAGTGTCACTGCTTCAGGTGAGCTGTTCCCAGGTCACTGGTGACTTGTTTGTGAGGTTTGGGTTCTCCTGAGTTACTGTTGGAAGCTGTGCACAGTCCAGAAGGGGTCAGACACAGAGCTGGCCACTAAGTATGGTTTATTCTCACTGCTGCTGTAAATCAAACCTAAACCATGAGTCATTACTTTGGTTTATACTGAGAGTGCTCCATAAGAACTGAGATATCCTCTTGTGTTTGATCACAGAACCCAGAACAGTTTGAGTTGGAAGGGACCTTAAAGCTCATCTCATTCCTGTGCCATGGGCAGGGACAACTTCCATAGACCAGGTTGCTACAAGGCCTGTCCCTCTACTCAGAAGGGGCTCGTTTCATATGAATGGTGATTAATTTATTTGGACAACTCCTTTGTGAAGCAAAGCCACAAATAAATTTGAGATTAAAATCCCCTAATTGTGAAGGGCGTAAAAGGAAGTGTCTTTTCACCTAACATGATAAATATGGGATTTACTTCCCCAGGATCTCATGAATACACTGTTCAGATGAGTTAAGGAGCTGATCAGATCAGTTTAGGGAAGTGAAATCCATGGAGGACAGTTAGATGATACTGCTTGTTTCCACGTGGTCTTAAGGTGCCATGAGGTGCTGCAGCATGGAAAAGCAGGGAGAGCTTTCTTGCCTTGTTCTCATGCTCTTCTCTGGCTGCATCTGGTCCCTGGCCATTGTGGAGAGAGTACATGTGGTGTCTGGAGGCTGGGTGATCCAGCATGGCTGTTCCAAAGTCCTGTGAATTTTCTTCATTCACTGATGTTCCCAATGATGTTCTAGAGTGACCTGCCTCTTCCAAGCCTCCATTTCTCCCTGCTCATCAAACTGGGCTAATGACTCTGACCTTTTGTTTGTATAAAGCAAAAGGAAAAGGATCAACAAAATACTGGAGCTTATTTACTATCATTACTGAAATGATGAGCAATGCCACTTTGCAGCACTTCAAAGAGGCTGTGCTCATAAGATGCTGGAAGTCCCTTGAGAGGGAAAATGTTTCAGATGGAAAAAGAGGAGGGGGAATATTCCTCACATTCTCCTCTCCTAAGTGTATTCTCCTGCAAGGCATGGAGGCACTATCCCCCTTCAGCCCTCTCCCCTCCCAGCTGAGCACTTTAAAATAGTGCTGACAAAATTTGCTGGTTTTGGTAAACATGAAACTCGCTGGTGTCACTGCTCCGAGTTCTGCATAAATTGTTCCCATGCTGTGGAGTTGTGCAAAGTACTCTTGTTGACCTATTGTATTACCACTAATAAGATTGAATGTGGTTTTAATTTCTCATTTCCTCTTTCTCTGGATGCCCTTTTCCTACTACTTAGAGTCTTACTTCAGGTCTCTCTATAGCAAAAGTCTCTTTCTGTCTCTCAAAGAATGAAGGATGCTTTGCTTTCAGAGCGCTCCGCACTGGAGGGCTCTAAGCGGCATTCAGGGGAGGCTATCAGCCACAATATCTCATGTATTGGTGTGGCTGCAGTTCATGCATGGAGTGCAAAAAATGGGATTTAATTGGGAGGGAGGGGGAATAGCGGCCTTGGCTGAATGGATGGGTGAAAGTTCCCCGACCACCCCTTAGCCCAGCAAATAGTTGGTTGAGTGCTTGCCAGAGCGGAAGCGAGTTCCCTTTCAGGCACCCTGCCTTTGTCACCGTAAGAAAAAGCACACACGCACTCGTATGGGTTTGGCCTTGCAGCTGCAAAAAAAAAAAAAAATCCCCAACCAGGCAAGAGAGAACCATGCACACACCCAGATCCTGTTCTTTCAATACCAGCAGCTGTGGAGCCGGTGCTTTGCTGGAGGAAAGCGTAGAGCTATAAACACAGCTTGTGGAAAACCTTTACCTTCTGTCTAGGGCAGCATGAAATCACTGGCCGCTTCCCTTCTGCAAGCTAAATTAAAAACGGCTGTAATTAACTTATACAAAATAGCCTTTTGGTTGCTATTGAGAATTCAATATTGTATCAAGGAGGTTACATCTAGGGGGTGGCTTCACATGAGAGGTTTCCATAAAGCAGTTTATTATAGACCTTGTGGTAGGCTTGGCTATAAAGGCCTGCATCCTTAGCATCCCTAATACAGTCTAATCTCTCCTTTCCCAAAAAGATCAGTTCAATAAAGTGATGATTCCCCCTGTACTCCAGTACCTGGTGCACTGCATCCAGCTCTGGGCCCCCAACACAAGAAGGACATGTTGCTGCTGGAGCAAGTCCAGAGGAGGCCATGGAGATGCTCTGAGGGCTGGAGCCCCTCTGCTCTGGAACCAGGCTGGGATAGCTGGGGGTGCTCACCTGGAGAAGGGAAGGCTCCCAGGGGAACCCTAGAGCCCCTTCCAAAGTGTAAAGGGGCTCCAGGAGAGCTGGGGAGGGACTTTGGGCAAAGACTTGAAGGATAGTAGAAGGAAGAATGGCTTCAAACTGAAAGAGCAGGTTTTGGTTAGATTTTGGAAAGAAATTCTTCCCTGTAAAGGTGGTGATGCCCTGGCACAGGCTGCCCAGAGCAGCTGTGGCTGCCCCATCTGTGAAGTGTCCAAGGCCTGGCTTGGACAGGGCTTGGAGCAATCTGGGATGGTGGAAGGTGTCCCTGCCCATGGCAGGGGGTGGCATGAGATGATTTTTAAGGCTCTTTCCAAGCCAAACCTTTCTGGAATTTTATGGTTTCAAACACCCTTGAATAGTTTTGGATGGTCCAGAGCCTGGAGTTTGCACTGGGGATTACATAAGGTGAGATCACTGCTGGGCTAAGAACATGCAAAATGGAAACAACTACAGTTTAAACTGAGTATTTTTCTGCCTGTCCCAAGGAGATTTCACAGGCATCTGTCACCACAGCCAAGCTGAAACCTGACCCTGCTCTGTCAGACCAGGGGGGCTGATCGAAACAGTGGGGCCTTGCTGGAGTCTGCTGGAAGGTTGTTCAGTCCTGCTGGCTGCAGGGATGGAGAAAGTGAGTCCAGGGATTGTCATGCTGTTGAGCAAAACCAGAGGGCTGCTCCTCACAGCTTCCTGCAGCTCTGCCTGCAAATCCCAAATGGCAGCCTGGGATCCTGGGCCGTGCCTGTGCATTGCACAGATGGCTTGTGCACACACAAACGCTGCATTCAGCATTTCTGTGGGATCAACTGGTCACTGCCATGGAAGAGCTGGCTAATCCCAGATGTGGAGCAGGCCCCTTCTCTCCCAGCCCTGGTTCCTCTCCCCACCCTTGAGCAGGACAGACCATAGGTGTGGGGAAAAACTGCCTGGAGAATCCCAGCCATGTGATGGCTTTGGGTGCTGGTTGATGGGATCCTGCCTGTTCTCCCCAGTTCACACAAATGCCCATCTTGCTGGGCTCCTGAGATCCCAAAAGCATATTCAGGCTCTTCATGTGGCATCCTGTTTATATATTTTTTTTTCCTCCACAGTGGAAAGTCCATGTATTATTTTGATTTTATTAAGATGCTGTTTATAAACCATTTTGATTTAGACGCTCAAGGCCATTCTCTTGGGTTTTTGTGACCAAAATCCCAGCAGATATAACACTTTTGGAAAATATCAGGGACTCAATGTATTTTTTTTCTTTTTTTTCTTTCCCCTCATGTCAAAGGTTGACTTAAAATATTAATGCTGCAAAGATTCATTTAAGATATTAAAACTGTTCAGGCAAGAATACATGTACATATTGTAATTACTTCCTTTTTCTTACAATTAAAGTAATTGGATTATATTTAATGAGCTATTTACATTTAATAATTAAGAAAAGACTTATCTTTCCAGTATTCCCCAAGTGCAGCAGAAGGGTGGGGGCACTCAGAGCTGTGATATAATTATCTAGGCGTGAGTTGAAACTGAAAGAGCAGTTGAGCTCTATAGAAAACACTTGGAACTGGTTTGTTCCTACTCTTTCATTAATCAAAATAGTTTAGTGTGTGGCAAAGAAGGGAAGGCTGAGCTTAGCTGCAAATGAGACAGAGTTTATCTGCTGAAAAGGAAGGTTAAAATATGCTCGAACTTAACGAATAAGTCATTTAGGGGGAAAAAAAGCACACCCTCTCTTTCCATATTAATTACCGAGCGCTGCCCAGGAATGAGAATGCGCTGCCGTATTGAGAGCTGGGCTTTGTTAGTGCGACAGACACAAGCCTTTCCTGTGCCTGGGGAGGCTGGTGGGAAGCAGAGGAAGCAAAGCCGCGGCGCTCATTAGCGGGATTCAGGCCGGGCTGGAAGGAGGCAGCGCGGGGCTGGGCTGCGCAGCCTTCCCGCAGCCTTCCCGCAGCCACAGGCTCCTGCAGGACCTCCACGGGGAGCTCTGGGCACGGGCACTGCTTGCCTTCCCACCTACCTTGTGTTTCTTCTAGTCAACACCCTTTGAAGTGAATTCAGCGCTGTTACAGGCTGAGGCTTGGAAAATTCTGCCACTCTGTTGCACCCTGGTGACCTGCAGTGCTGCCTCCTGCTCTGGGGTGCTCAGCGCAGGAAGGGTGTGGACCTGTTGGAGCGAGTCCAGAGATGCTCCAAGGCTGGAGCCCCTCTGCTCTGTGGGCAGGCTGGGGGAGCTGGGAATGTCCAGCCCGGAGAAGGCCCCAGGGAGACCTTAAAGCCCATTCCAGCACCTAAAGGGGCTCCAAGAGAGCTGAAGGGGGACTTTGGACAAGGGGGAATGGTTTTCCACTGCAAGAGGGCAGGGTTAGGTGGAAAATTGGGAAGGAATCCTTCCCTGTGAGGGTGGGGATGCCCTGGCACAGGGTGCCCAGAGCAGCTGGGGCTGCCCCTGGATCCCTGGCAGTGTCCAAGGCCAGGTTGAATGGGGCTTGGAGCAGCCTGGGACTGTGGAAGGTGTCCCTGCCCATGGCAAGGGGTGGCATGAGATGTTTTTTAAGACCCTTTCCAACCCAAACCATTCTAGGATTGTGAGCTTCTAGAGCTGAAACCTGCCCAGGCCTCTCCCTACATACTCCTGAAATGTTTTAGAACCTCTTGTGGGTGTTCAGTACCCAAGTACACCAGAGCTGCCTGTTGATTCATGCTCGTGATGCCACTCTCTGTTGTCACTGACCTCGTATCCTTGCCCAAATTCTTCACAGGTTTAGTAGAGAGCATTCTACTCCCTTTGCTGCTCCTGTTTCCTAGGAAGCAACAGAGCCAGAGCTCTTGTGGTGCTGAAGGAGTCCTGCCTCTCTCCTGATGTATACCCTCACAGCAAAGACCTTGAAACCTTTCTGTTCTGGAGCTTTAATTCCTGTTTAATCAATAGTTCTGTATTCTGAGAATCAAATCCCTGTGACAGCTCTCTTTAATTGAGCTAAACTGACTTTCTCTTGTCACGTCTCTTCTAGAGTTTTATTTAAATGCATTTGTTCTGCCTCCATCCTAGTCAGGTATTGATAGGAACACCAGGTGACCCTCTTTGTTTAACTTGTTTTTCAGCTAAATAAATGGAAACATTAATTAGTGCCATGGTTTGTTTTGTAGGAATTAAAAAAATAAAAGTCTAGGTCAAACTGCTGGCTCTATTAGCACTCCAGCAGAAGCCAGGAGGATCTGTATGTTCCCCATTAGTGACACCCCCATCCTTCCACCCCCAGACAGATTTCTGACAACAGCTCTGAGCGAGTCCCTCTCCAGGAGAGCAGCCTGGTATTTATTCCAGCAAGATCATCTTCAGCAAAGCTGATAACAAAAAGTTTAAAAGGAAGAGCCAAATTTTCAGTCACACCTGTGCAATCCCCTTGAGGGCAGTAAATGATGATGATAATGCATGAGCCAGACAAAAAAACCTGCAGAAAATGGCTTTCTGAGCCTCTTTTGCATTTTTCAGAGCCAGCAGACTGGAAGGGAGGGGGGGAAAGAAAAAGGCAGGGGAGGAAAAAAAAAAAAGGTGTATTTTTACTCTGGGATTGGAGCGGGCTCGATGTTTGTTGTCTCAAGGACTCCACGCTGTACAATCCTGGTTTATGCTGCGGGATCAGGGCTGACGTTGCCAGTGCTGGAACATCACTGTGGAAAAGGGCAGTGCTGCTCTTGCCCCACGCTCTTGCCCAAACATCCTCTTTCGTAACACCCACAGATCAGGCCTGCAAAGTTCTCCACTCGGTGACTGAAGTGCCTTATTAATGCACAGAGGGGTTGTGGATGTGGATTTTTGTGATCGCTGCGTTCTCCCAAAGATCCTGGATTTTCGGTAGCTCCTCCTTTAGGAGAGCTTTTATGTGATGGTGGGTGAAAACACAGCGTGTGCTTCCCATCCCACCGGCTGCTGAGGGATGCTGGGCAATGTTTTCCACGGTGCCTGGGGGGTTTCACCCATGCCCCGTGGCTTTTTGGGAGAATAGAGCACTGTGAAAGGAAGCAGCCCTGCAGCTGCCCTTCACTGCTGACTCCTGCTCAGCTGCTGGCAGGCTGGGCTGGTAATGACAGATGAGCCTGTGATGCGTTTTTGGGAATGAATACTTGTTACAGCTGGCGGGATGGAGTAGTTTGTGGCATCACATGGCAGTTTGCTCTATAATTTCGCTCCCTATTGCTCGGATGCAGCACTGATTGCTGGGTCTCTCTCCGAGCGTGGAACTGGAGCATTTCTGATTGCCGCATCCCACTTCTCTGTGGCTGCATTGTGAGCTTGGATATAGCCCTGAGCACTCAGCAGAGCCTTCTGCTGATTTTTTTTCCCCCCTCAGTTCTCCCTGTGTGTGTGTGTGTGGCTGCTGCTTCCCTTTCTGCAAGTCTTTTGGGGTTACATAAAAGCCAGTCTCTTTCTGGCCATTACAGCTACATGGGGGAGTAGTTACTGCTGAGAGAAGCTTGAAATTTGAAGCAGAGTTGTCACAGACATTAGAAAGAACAGTCGGTCTGCGTTGGCAAGCTACTGAGTTAAGTCTTATTTCATACTGATGGGAATTTCAGATCTGATTATCTCCTTTCCCCCTCATTCCCAAACCTGCTGGTGTGCCTGGACCCCTGATGGGCACTCCTAGAGGTGGCTCTCCAAAGTGCTTAGCTGAAAGCTTGGTCTCCTTGGCTGTGCTGCCTGTTTGTGTCCAGGCAGAGGATTTTGTAAGCCCTGCCGAGGGCAAGTGGTTGGCCACCCTGACGTATTTGGAAATCAAGCCTAAATTCCCTTCCCTTGCCCAAAAAAAGCGCTCTGCCCTCCTTAGGTGCTTTGTGCTACACCAGACACTATGACAGATGATCTCACTGCTGGGGTCCAGATTTATTTGCAGATGGTCCCTGATCTAAGAGGTTGTGTGTCACATTGAGCAGGGAATTACCCAGGTGACTCCCAGTAACGCTATGCTAACTGGTCAAATACCAGTGAGGAGAACCTTGCCAGATCTCTCCCTCCAACTCACCTGTTATTTACAGCTCTTTGTGTGCATTGCATCTGCAGGGCTCGCCTTGGAGTCCTGCCTGCCTTCTCTGCACCACCACAGTGACTGTACTATCTGCCTGCTCTACAAAAAAAAAAAAAAAAAAGAAAACCAAAAAACAGGTCTGGTTCCTCTCTTGCTGTGCAGTGCTGTTTTTTGCTCTGCTCCAAACCACTTGTTAAGGAGTATTTGCTCCGAGTTGCTGTTTTCAGTTGACAGAACTTGCCTTGGAAAGCAAATACTCAATCCTAAAACATCCCTATTGCTTCTCAATAGTTGTAATCAAAGTCTGTCTCCTTTATTGTCCCTAACAATTGTTCAATTTTACTGTGCCAGCCCTATTTATTAAAAATAGTCAATAAGACGCAGCTTTGTGCAAGGGGTTTATGGACTGGCAGTTCTTATTTGAAACAAACCAATTGTACTTGATTCTAATCCAGAACTGGGATTCCTGAGTGATCTGCTGCAGCAGAGCTCATGGGGAGAGCGGTCGATGGCTTGCTGATAAGAAATCTTGGAGCAGCACGCTTATCTTGGATTTACCTCGGCTTTGCTTAAAGTGCTGGATTCTGAAAGGCAAGAATTGCAAGTCACACGTTTTTTGCCCCTTTTCGAGCCTGTGTTGGGCCACGCTTGTTCCCCAGTGCCCAAGAGTATTTGCAGAACTAATTGCCAAAGTCAGAATCCTCTTAAAAGCTGGTGAGCAGGACGTTCAAGGTGAGAGCTTATTGTGGTGGGAGCAGGGTGTCAGATCAGCAGCCACGGGAAGAAGCTCTACTCATGGATCCTGCTTTCTTGGAAAAACATGAGGCATCCAAGACCACGGTGTGTGCAGTGAGAGGACAGGAGTTGTCAGGAAGGATGATGGGGAGCAAAAACCCGGTGAATCCTGGAAACAAGGTGCCAGTTGAGGCTGGAAGATCAGTAGGAATGTAGCAGCAGTGAGTTCAGTTTCCAGGGCTTTTTTGTGCTCAGCAAACTTTTTTCTGTGCTGGAGCAGGCCAGGGCTCGGCAGCGCCTGCGTAAGCATTTTGGGAGAGGGGAAATTATGAGGCATGCTGGCAATGCCCAGCTGTAGGTGGGGCAGCAAGGGGAAAGGAGCTGCGGGGCAAAGCTGGGCTTTTCAGATGGTTTGGCTTTTAGTCACTGCCATCACAACATCATCAAGGCTCTTGGAGCCTTCTGTGATTCAAGTCATGACTTGGAGGCTTCAGAGGAAGTGCTTGGGAGCAGGTGGGAAGGGTTTGGTTCAAGTGGGAGAGGAAAATCATTTGTTTCCTTCTTTTTAAGAAGGTGTGAAGCACAGTGGTTGGGAGGATGAGTTTTTGAATGTGGATTGATGCAGCAGGGTTTGTGGATTATCCTTTTGGCTCTTCCAGCCAGCAGAGATCACTGAACTTCTTTCCTCGCACTGTGTTTCAATTTGAGGCCTTTCTTTGTTTTCCATATTCATTAGAAATCTGTTGCAGCGTTTTCTGTTTCTAGAGGCGGTTTCCTTTTACTTCGAACATACCTGATCTCTCCTGTTACACTGGGATCAGGGCACCTCTATGGCCATGTCATTCTTCCACCTTCTTGAAAAACAGTGTTTGCACCCCAAAAGTCTACACTCCACAAACAAATCTAATCTCCAGCATTCATAAGCAAATGGAAACGCTTATCTTTGCCCCAAAGATAAGGATTTTCGGCCTTGCAATTCATTTAAGTTGCATCTGAATGGTAGGATTTAGTTATAATATATAGTCTGCAGTCATTGTGTGACAGTGACTAATGCCTGATGACCAGGCTGGCCAGCCAGGTGGGATTCTGCTGCTCTGTCATGCCCTGAGCACGGGAAGGGAAGCAGTCCTGGATGGCCCGTGCTTGGCACTGAGCTGTCAGTGGCCTCCTTAATGACTCTCTTAAAGAATAACAGCACAAGCCTCCCAGAAAGCTGCTTTAGCTCTCCCCCTTCTTTCATTTACTGTGTCTCCTCCCTGCCCCCAGCTCATGCCTTGTGCTGTCTCCCGTGTTTTGCTTCCTCTTCCCCATTCCCCTTTTGCTCTCATACCTTGTCCCTTCTCCACACCTGGTTTTCTGCCCTACCTGACTCCTGCTTTTGAAATACACCACTTATTTTCCAATCCACACTATTAATCTTTGTCCCACCTACTCATGAGGCATGAAGGTTTTACAGGAGCCCATTAGCTGTTATCTCTATCCCTACTCTCCAAACACTCCAGGAAAAAGCAAGGTCTTACAGTGTTCTTGTGGGGGCATCACCTGCTCTTATTGCAGGTCCCAGATTTCCTTCGTAAAAATCTTGAAGCTCCTCATCCTTCTGCTTGGAAGAGAGGAATTTTTGCTTTTAAATGCCTCTTATCCAAAAGCTACTGGGAGAGCAGGGTGGTTGTCCACAGCCCATCCTGCCCTTCTTGCCTTGATCAGCTCTGATGCTCCACAGGGTTAATTTAATCCCTTAGTTTGCTGGATCCTGGCTGGGTTTAGGGGCAGCAGAGCCGTTCCCATGGCCTTGGGAAGCACTGCTGTGATCAAGAGGGCAAAACTCTCCTTCTGCAGTGGAGTGTGGCTGGGAGGGTGGAGGTGGCTGCCAGGATGAGCTGGGCTATAAAGGGAGTCCTTTTCTTAGCCTTTATCTCTGCTGTCTTGCACCAGTGCAAATTTGTGCTGTACACGTGCTCTACCTTAGTTTTTCTTTTAAGAAAAGCAGTTCTCACCACTACTCCTTGCTTTTACTTTCAAAACATACTTTGAAGGCAAATACTTTTGGGGTGTCTATATACAGGCAACATATTCAGAGCCTTTTTTTGTTGGTATTTGAGGTATTGCTCCCATTTTTTTCCGTTTTCCCCATCCTTGCAGAGATCAGTGTTACCTGCATTTATCCAACCATGCTGCCCATCATCTTGGGGATTTTTTTTTGTCTCCTCTTATACAGTAGGCTCACATCTCATCCCCCCCCACTTCCAGGCTTATTTTTCCTCTTGCTGTTTTCCTTCTGTCTGTCCTCCACTTTGGAAGGTTTCCAGCCAGGCTGTCCACTCCAGCTCAGCAGATCCCACCGTGTGTGCTCCCTGGCCGAGCGCTGGGGAAGCACAGGGGAAAAGCTGGATGCAGGCAGCCTGCAAATGCTGCCTTGTTTATGAGAGCTGCTTGTTGGTGCAGACTGCAGTCTGGGGGGAGCTGGGAAAGTTTGTCTGGCATGAAGCACTAAAGCTGACAAAAGATTGTAGGGCTTGGGCTGGAATCGATAAAACACAGGGTGCTGGGAAGGGAAGGTCAGAGCCCTTCCTTAGTTCACCCTGTTCTTTAAATATCCCAGCAGTTACTGATGGCTGCAGTGGACAAGGGGAA
This sequence comes from Cettia cetti, assembly GCA_013401135.1. NCBI lineage: Eukaryota > Metazoa > Chordata > Aves > Passeriformes > Sylviidae > Cettia > Cettia cetti. Next base: position 23,908 of record VZUI01031667.1, read on the forward strand.
AAACAACATGGACTCGATCCTCAGAGGGTTTTGCTTTTATTTATTTGGCTGCAGAACTCCTCTTCCATAAGGTGTTCGGTTTTGGGGACCCTTTCTGTGCAGCCTGGTCTAGTGGCAGGAGGTTGGAACAGGATGAGCTTTTAAGGTCCTTTTCCAACCCAAATCATCCTGGCATTCTGAGATGTTGTGAAATCCCTCGTGTAGAGGCGTTGCAAAATGGTAGCAACCTACATCTGCTTGTCTGGGAGATATCCCAGCGCCCGGTGCTGCGGCTCTTGAACTCCTCTGCCTTAATGGGTCAAATTTAGCAATTCAAAATCTGGCTTCTGAGGTAATTAGGAGGGATAATGCCCACTTCTTCCTCTTAACACCCTGATAGAAAAGCATCCAGGAAGGACTCCTGGACCTCAAAGATAAGCTGCCAGCTGCCACAGAGACTATCAAAGGGTGGCTCAAAGTCAAGAGCAAACAGCTGATTTTTTATGGTTCTTGGGTTTTTGCTGGTGGTGACAGGAAGCCATGTTCCCCAAGCTGTTCGCTTCCTGTTTTATTTTTACACCCAGGCCGAGCAGATCCGCATGCCTATCACATGGGAGCTGCCTGCTTCTCTTGGGTTGTTCCTCAGCTGACCTAGAAAAGTGATTCTTTCCCCTTCTAAATTAATCAAGAACTTGGGATGTATTTGCTTTCACCTAGTCCTAAAGATTTCAGGCATGTATGATGCTCCGTGTAGTGAGCTGGTCACACAGGTTTCCTTCTCCCTCTTGGAGCTGGACGATCTGGGCGGGAGCTGTTTGATGCTTCAACGTTTGGGCCTGTTAGCAAAGGAGATTTTTGTTACTTCAAGGCACTGACCTGCACATAAAAGTGTTTTTATGTCCAAAGCATAACTTCCGGACACTTAGGTTTTCTTTGGATTTTTTATTTTATTAGTTTCTTAAAGAACTGGAAATTTGTCCTGCCTGTTCAATCAATCCTGACTTGTTTCTGAGCACACTCCAGTCCTGCATCCTGATTAGAGCTCCCTCAACCTTCAACTGCTCTAGCACGAAAACAATGGTCCAGTGTAAACCTCATCCCCAGGGGATTTCCCAAGGGAAGAGGAGTGCAGCCTGCAGGATAAGGAACAGTCACCAGAAAGTTTCCTGGTCAGCTGCAAGCGCTTCCTGTTGTTCCAGGAGAGAGCCCCGTGTGCCGCTCCAGGAGGGAGGCACCACGCGCGCTTTGGCGTGCTGTTTTCTTCTTTCTTTTTCTGTGTAATAACATCTCCTGTCTTCACCTTCGTGGTTTAAGCAACTATTGATTGCAAGTTCGAAATGTTTCTGAAGAGGAACTCGTAAGAGTCACGCCAGGCTCTGAGTGAGCGGGAGGCAGGAGCCCAGTCCGGGCAGCGGGTGGGTAGGAAGGGAACAACGGCTGCAGCGTTGCCAGCAGCACTGGGAATGTGGGCGAAGATGTGGAGTTCTCCATCTCTGCCTCTGTACCTGGACTGGTGGGGCTCTGCTGTCACTGCAAGTCAGAGAACAGGAGGATCTTTATTTCTGATGAACCAGTTTTCTCAGGGTGGGGAGGGGGGAAAGAAGGCTTATAAGTAAAGCCATTTGAGAGCAGGAAAAACGAACACCATGGCTCTGGTGTGCCTGGAATTTGCGGTTGAGTAATCCTTTCCTGTTTCTTTTTTGGGTTGTTTTTCATCTTTCAGAACAGTGCCTGAAGCAGGTCCACCATGCCGTTAGTAACGAGGAACATTGAGCCAAGGCACCTGTGCCGTCAGACGTTGCCTAGCGTTCCGAGCGAGCTGGAATGCGTGACCAACATCACCCTGGCAAATGTCATTCGACAGCTGGGCAGCCTGAGTGAGTACCATGGCGAGCCTGCGCGTTGCCCTCAGGAGTCGCTACTGCTCTTTATTTAGCTCCCTTTCTACTCTCGTGTTCCTATTTCTCCCCCATCTGCCTTCCCTGGGTAATGCTAAAATGTTTTCCTAAAGAAATCTGATGCTAATTTCATATCCCTGGTCCCACTGCCTTCCTATCTAAGAGAAAATGGGGAGGGGGGTGTGTGTATGTGTGTGTGCATGTGAGAGGCTGCAGTGAAACTGCAGATGGAAGGATGGAGCACAACTCAGGCTTGTAAAATGGGAGGCTCTCAGAGCAGGCAGGATCTTGTGTCAGAGAACGTGCCTGTAATTGCATGCGCTACTAAATGGAGCTTGACTCTGTTGAATCTACACCATGTCAGTAGTCTTATTTTTAATGAAAGATAATTAAAGCCCCCACGCAGAAGCTCCTGTTTGCCCCTGCTGCTGTTTGTTGTGTTGCGAGACCCAAAGAGCCAAGTGGTGCCTCCAGAGCGTTGGTGGTTTGGGGCTGCTCACTCGAATGGCAGCATGAGCTGGAGCCATGCCTGGCTCAGCTCTCCAGTGGGCTGACCCATAGCCTTGGAAAAGCTGGAGGGAAAACACAGGCCTACATGCCATAGGAGAAATGAAGAGTTAATTGTGGTCTCTCCGGGATGACTCCATTCTCTTTTGAAATGCTCTGGGTTCTGATTAACCACCTTTGTCCTTGAAGCGAGACTTTGATAATCAAATTAATCTATTGTTTAGCTTCTCTGGGGTGTTTGCAAGCCCTTCTGCTTGCTCTGCAAAGCAAGCCCTTGTCTTCCGCCATGTGGCAGGCAAAGTTTGGGTGCAGCCTCTTTCCAGCAGTGCAAAGCATGGCTGTCACTGAAATCTGGGCCCGTGTTTGCTGCCAGTCGGTGTCACATTCTGTTGGGTTGGAGAAATGTCACTGCACAGGCGAGACCAGGCTCTCTGCTCGTGTTCAACTGGCCCTCGTTGTTCATTTGTTAGGTCTGGTAGCCAAGATGGTTGTGGAGTGTGAGTGAAATCCATCTCGTGCATGTGAAATGGTGAGGAAGGAGGCAGTAAAGCTGTGCAAAGCCCAGCTGCAGGGAAAGCTCATCCCTGTTCAGAGACATGCTGTGGGTTAGTGTGAAAGCCCTGGCCAGATCCCACAGGTTTAGACCTTCTTTGCACAAATATTCAAAGCTTTTCTGCTTCTGAAGCTCTGGGAACCATTGCAGCCTGGAGAAGGTACCCTGGGAGCTGGGATGTGGGGATGCGGGGAGAAGGTGTGAGCTGCTGGACCAGTCACAGGTACCTGGGGAGGCAGCTGAGGAGAGGTGCCTCCTGCTGACACTTGGTGTGAGAGGAGAGCAAGGCAGGTGGGAGGAAAATGCTGAGCACCATCCACTTCCCCAGGGTCAGCAGTATTTTAAATAAAGCAATGTTTAGACTATGCTGGCACCCAAATGACCAAACTCCTGCCCTCTGCCCTTTCCTCTCTCCTCCAAAAAACAAATTCTCTCTCTCCTTGTACCTTGGCTATTACAGGAACGTAGAGCAGGCTCAGTAGGCTGTGACAGCCTTGTCAAGTGAATAATCAGCCATGCCTGGTGCACCACAGTCTCTTTACAAAGATGCAAACATAAATCTTGTCAAACTTTCATATTCCAGTGAGTTTACCCTTCGTTACTATCGCAGCTGGGAGCACTTTGTATAAGTCGACTGTGCGGTTTTGTGTGATTTTACAGAATCCATAAGCTAAAGATGGAAGGACCTATTAAATCAAGCCGTCTGTCTTCCTGCCAGTGCATGACAAAGATAATTCTGACTGTAAACTGCACTTTTGCAGTCAAAGTAACTAAACTAAAAAATTAATCTCTGTATTGCCCCATCTAAAAGTGTTTGCGAGGCTCAGGCGACGTGTGAGATGCTGGGTGCACTTACACAGGCACTGGAACACAGACCATCTCTTCTCTCTTCAGGGTCAAACCAGCATAGAAAATGCTGTTATATATTATTTTATACTTGAAATATACTTTGCAAACCAAAGACCTGATTTTCCCCCTAGTGTTTGTTGCAGTTCCTTGTGAAATTCAGAAATGTTTTTCACTTCTTGTGAAAGTAGAAACGAAATTACAGCTTTTCTCTTTTTGAGCTATTGCTGGAAGGTTTCACATTTTCCCACAGATGAATTTTTACTCTCTTTGGTCACATAGGAGAACTGGTCTGTGCTGATGTTGAAAATGCAGGTTGCTTCATGAAATATGGCTATAACAAGAGCTACCTGGCCCTTAGATCTCCAAACATAAAATCCTTCTCATGAGTTTTGGTTTGTTAATTGAGCATATGTGGAGTCTGCATTGTCTGGGAGGGTGGAAGGAGGAGGTCAGTTGAAGTTAACCTTCAGCATTTGCTTTCTACAACACTTGGACCTGGCATTGCCACCAAAAGGGGTGGAGAAGGTTGAATTTTAACCTGGCTTGTTCCCCGTGCTTGGCAGTGTAAGGAGATCTCCTGGGAGCAGGAACAAGAAGTTGATATGTTGGGTTAGATAGCTGGGAGTGTTTGTGCAGCTGGGCTTTGGGGGATGCCCTCACCTTGCCTTGTGCAAGGGCTGCTTTGTCTCTCTTACTCTGTAGACAACCACGTTTTCCAAACTTACTGTTGAAATTAGACTTCCAACTGGTTTTTCTTTCCTGAATGTCAGAGAGGATCCTTAGGAGTAACAGATTCCAGAACAAACTGTTGACCATATGATGATGCACTTCAAAACCAGACTGCTTATTGGGAGCAGCCTTGTACTCAGCAGCCGTGGCTGGAAATGTTTCCCATCAGTGGGAGCACCACGGGCCCATATCTGCAGTCGGTGCCAAGTCTGCTCTGTGCTGTCCTCAGCGTGCTTGGGGCTCCCTGTCTTGGGTTGTGCCCAGGAGCAGAACAAAAAGACAGGACTCACTGGAAGTTTCTTGGGTTTCTTCCAGGTCTCTCACCTCTGTCTACCTGTGGCCATCTCTTGTAGGTTTTAAACTCCTAAGGATGGGGCCATGTTTTTGTTACTCCTGTAAGTGGTGCAGCTCCTGATCTGAGCCTTGGGTGCTAAAATGGCCCAAACCATGGATGGTACTTGTCATAGCAGCCCACTGGGTAGTCCAAGCTGTTGGAGAGAGAATGTCCCTGATTGAGAAGTTCCTCTTTGGTTTTGATTTAGAATCAACGTGAATGCATCAATTTTTCAGACACTGCCACCTGAAGGAACAGCAGGGTCAGTGCTGTCAGCTGCGGTTACAGCTCCAGCTTTGGGATCGAGGACTGGGTCTGCTCTCTACTTCCAGAGTGCTTTGAGCTTGTAAATATATGCCAGCTCCCCTGGAGGCAGGACTGCTGGAGACTGGGAGCCTTTGAGATTCTCCAGAGCAACAAAAATCTAACTGTATTTCCTTGTCTAATAAACAGAACAGCAGAGAATCTTAAAGGACCTTCAGATCCATCCACATTCAGACCAGTGTAGTGTTGTCAGCCCTCTTTAGTTTGTTACTTTAATAGACTTTAAAGTATGTCTCAATTGTTTCCTTATTGCTTGAAGATCCCTTGGAAATGTCAGGGTTTGGTGGAACAAAGCGCTTTCTTCTTGGATGTTAAACTCAACCCTGATAACTTGAAAAGAAGAGTGGTTGCTTCTTTCTTTTTTTTTCTTCTTTCTTCAAGAAAACAAGCTGGGAGACTGACTGTGGTCTGATGTGGTTCATAAGGGTAATGTGGACACTTTAATATTGCAGGTAAATCTGCAGAAGACATATTTGGAGAGTTGTTTACTCAAGCCAACACCTTTGCCTCCCGGGTGAGCAGTCTTGTCGAGAGAGTTGACCGCTTGCAAGTCAAAGTCACTCAGCTGGATCCCAAAGAGGAGGAAGGTAATGGAGTGGAGCACAGGCCAAGCATGGTGAAGGTTCTCCTTGAGTCAGCATGGTTGGTTGAGCATCCTAAACCCAGTGTGACACTGCCATGGGCGTTGGAATGTGTTCTCTGGAGCTAAGAGGGACTGTTTCCCTGCCTCCCAGTAGAGCACTTGTGGACAGCCTTTTTAGCTTTGCTCTTCAGTGCCTTTCCATGTGGGAGCTTGCTCTGCAGCAGTTGGGTGGCAGTGGATGAGCTGCTTGAGCTTGGTCACAGGGGTTCCAAAGCCCATGGGCCCTCGAGGGAGAGCTGTGTTGATGGAGCAGTGGATCTTGGCAGCACACTGGAGATTTGATGGGTTTCCCAAGGGATCTGTGGGAAAAGGAACCTGACCTTAAGAACTGCAAAGCGTGCCAAGAACTCCCACTGAAATCAGATGTTCACTGCTTGGGCTTCAGTGTCGTTGGCCTGGCTCAAGCTGTTCTTCACCTGTTCTCTCCTCTTCCTTACAGTCTCCTTGCAAGGCATTAACACCAGGAAGGCCTTCAAAAGCTCCACCACTCAGGACCAGAAGCTCTTTGACAGAGATTCTCTCCCTGTGCCTGTCCTTGAAACCTACAGGACCTGCAATACCCCTCCACCTCTCAACATCCTCTCACCTTACAGGTAGGGGTGCAATACCTTCTTGTTCCTTGCAGAGAAGAACCTCTTCCTCCCAACCTGCTGGGGAGGTCCTTTCCTGTCCTGTGTTGGATTGAAAAAGCAATTTCCACTGGGAAATTGAGTTGCTAAACAAATCCACCAGGAAATCTGTCCTTTGCATTATGTCAAACTTTGCCTTTGAGGTCATACAAATGAACATAGCTAGGAAATGATCTTTTTGGTTTTCTGCTGTCACTTTTTGTGAGTGCCTTGAGGCCAGGCGTGGCTGGCACTGCAGAACCATGCTGGGTGTGCTGCAGATGAGGCATTTTTCTTTTTCTCCTCCATAGCCCAATGGCTCCTTTCCAAAGAGCCACAGCACGAGATGCAGAGTATTGACTGGAGGTGGCTCTCACCCAGGCAGGTGCAGCAGGCTGCTGCTGGTGCTTCCTGTGGCCTCCAGTGCCTGGGCTGAGACATCTGGTGGGACCTACACTGGCTGTGTAACCAGTTCTGAGCAGTCCCACTCTGATTCCATCTTGTAGGTAGTAGAAGTAAAGAGGGTCAGAATTCAGAGACTTATCCCACATCCATAAATACCTTCTGAGCAGGTAAAAAGTAATTACAGATAGCTGGAGGCAGCTGTCTCCTGCCAGACGCGGCTGCACTGCAAAGTGGGAGGAGAGGGAGTCTGTGTGCTCTCACTCAGGAGCTTCAAGGACGCTGCTGGTCTGATTTAGGGTTCCTGAGCTGGAGGAGGAGGTTTTTTCACACCAAAATACAGCACAAACAAAAGGGAGTTGAAGTGGGGGAGACCTGCTGCTCTCCTGGTGATTGTTCAGAGCTCTTCAGGTGCTGAGTTATGGAGGGTTTGTGTGAGGGCAAAAGGAATGGGATGTGGGAGGGCTGGGATGACTGAAATGGGGGTCTCTTCCTGTTCTGAAATGGGGGGCAGAGGCAAGAACAGCACCTGTGACCATCTCACTGCACTTTTAAACTGTCATCTGAGATAGTGCCTTGTGTTTCCTTCAAAGAAATGTGTGACTTGATCCTTGTCTGTGTGGTTTTTTTCTCTCTCCCTCTTCCAGGGATGATGGCAAAGAGGCCCTTAAATTCTACACAGATCCTTCTTATTTCTTCGACCTTTGGAAGGAGAAAATGCTTCAGGACACCAAGGATATCATGAAGGAAAAGCGGAAACATAGGGTGAGGAAGGGAAGAATACTAAGTGGGAAGTGTTAATTAATTTTGGACTCCAAATTTGCTATCCAAAATTCAGGTTTGCACTTTTGGACTCCTATGGGATCAATTCAGTGAAGTTTTTATCTGGTTTACCCACATCCTTGTTGATTAAAAAAAGAGAGCAAAGATACCTCTAATTGTTTTTTCCAAATGTCACTGTCTTAATGTTAAATTATGTAATAGCATAAGAGATGTAGTCTTAACATAACTTTATTTAGCTTTTGAGCAACTGGAAACAGATTGTGATTTTTCAATGAAAAATAACAAAGGAGAAATTCAGGGTGTGTTAGAATTCTGAGTGAGGCCATCTAAAGCCCAGTTCCCTGTGGGCAAGTGTCCATATTGCACCCCAGAACACTGAACACCATCAGGGTGAAGGTGAAATTTGGGCATCTCGACACAGAGGCCAAAACCTAAATTAATGTGGGAAACTGAGCTTTTACTCTGCCCTCAAGCTGCTTATGCCAGGGAGTGATGATGGCATTGTGTCTGGGCTGCACTGGGCAACCTGATGTTGTCTGGCATTTTTTATGTTGTCTGTGCTCCAGCTTTTTTATATGAAAGATCTTTGGAGAGTGCAGCAATCAGGAAAGTAAACTAAAAATCCTCTTTGAGAATGTGTCTTGTTGTAACTGCTCCAGGTCTGTCCTGTTCCTCTCTATTCCCAGTGAAGTTGGAGCAAAATAAAGCTTGTGTTTGATTCCTCCTCTCTTAGAAAGAGAAAAAGGAGAATCCGAACCGAGGAAATGTGAATCCGCGGAAAATCAAAACCCGGAAAGAGGAGTGGGAGAAGCTGAAAATGGGACAAGAATTTGTCGAGTCAAAGGACAAGCATGGTCCTGCTGGGTAAGCAGCTCTGGGGCTGGGTGATTGGGATGCAGTTCACCCTGCTCTGCAGCTCCTCCAGATCCACGGATCGATACTGCCACTAATCAGATTCTCCAAAGTAAATCCGTCTGCTGATTTAAAATTTGCCAAATAAATCAGGGAACCGCGCAGTTGGAACAAGGTGGCAGGAAAGGCTCTGGCTGCTCTCGCTGCCTGTGGGCACAGAGGTGTTGGGAGCTTTGGCTCTGCCCCATGGCAATGCCCTTCCCTCACACCCAGCAGAGGGTGGCATCTCGGTGCCATTGTGTGATGGCTTTGTTACATTTCACAAATGGCTCTTCACACCCTAAAGTTGAGGCGGGGGCTGTCCCCATCCAAGTATTTCAAGCTACAGATCTCTCTTTAGCACTTCTGGCTTGGGAATTCATTTAACTTTTGACACCAGCAAGGCTGGAAGCAGACCGAATTCCCCACAATGCTCTTCTTCCTTGCAGCTTCCTTTCATATAAGAAAAAAATCTCTCTTTAAATCACACTCTCCAGCTAAAAATAAAACTTGCTTTTAGTTTAATAAGAGAACAGGTTTGGTTTCTAGCAGGGGAATCGAGCAGCACAACAGCACCATTTTCTTGCTCCTCTCTTTTCTCATGTGAGTGTGTTCTTGCATTTGGATTCACTTGGGGTCCAGAGCCCCTAAAAATAGGGTGGTTCCCCCTCCCCACAGTGAAATGAGTCCACTGAAAGCAGGAGAGTCTCTTTTCAGTACTATTCCAGCTTCGAATACTTGTTTTAATGGCATTGCTGTTTTGATGTTCTCAAGCTTATTTTTTGGCATCTTTGAGTATCTCCTGTTTTTGCCACTGATGATACTCAGTGTAACTGCAAGTTCTTTAAGTCCAAGTTGGACAAAACACTCTTAGGTGTTTTTACAAAGTCAAGTGTTAAGGAAAATGCATTTATTCAGGTGTTTGCTTGTTTATTAAAATATATACTCCTGATGTTTCGATGTGTGGCAGCCATAAACAGGGCAGCACCTGAACAAATTTAGCCAAAGAATTACATAGAGCAAACACATACAGGTGTGTGTGGTTCTCCATACAGGAATCTTTGAGAAATAAAGGGGTTTTTAAATGATGTAAAGTCATGGGCTGATTTGGGTTGGAAAGAGCCTTAAAGTCCATCCAGTTCCACCTCCTGCCATGGGTAAGGATGCCTTCCACTAGACCAGATAGCTCCAAGACCCATCCAACCTGGCCTCGGCCACTTCCAGGGATGGAGCAGCCAACCTCTCTGGACAACCCTCTGGGGAAAAAAAATAAGCTTTAGTCATTGCCTTGAGCTCTTTAAAGTGTTTCTCTTGCTTTTCCCAGGTACCCCTCCAACATGGTGTATCAGAACGGCAGCATCGGCTCCAGCGAAAGCATGGATGGGAACTGCTACCCGCCACCGCCACAGACTGACTCTATTGTGCCACCACCTCCCTCATTCCCAGATGACAGCCTGCCTCCACCCCCGGTGGAATTTAGGTAAGCCTACGGGATCCCTTCTGTCACCGAGGAGTAGTAGGTGGTGTAAAAGGATGACATGAGACAGGCTGAGATAGTTCAGCAGAACTTCCTAATGGGTGTTGTATGGGAAGCAGAATGCTCCTGTCTGGAAAGGCAGTGCAACTGCAGGCAGGGATAGAGGCACAGGCAGCACGGCTCTCCACGAATCCCAGCCACTGTCAGCATTCCCAGGTAGAAGGGGAGAACTAGAGCAGATTTATTCCAGGGCGGTGTCCCAGGGAACGGTTTGGCTCCATTGCTGTGGTTTTCCAGTGCAGCTGTTCCATAGCATGGGCTTTTGTTCCTGATGTTCCATTTGGACAATGCCCTCAGGTACATCGTGGAATTCTTGGGGGTGTCCTGTGCAGGGCCAGGGGTTGAACACCATGATCCTTGTGAATTCCTTCCTGCTCAGGATATTCCATGACAGAGCTTTGCAAAGAACAGCTCCTGTAACCTCTTTTGCTCTGATCTGTGAGAAACACACGATGTGGGCACTGGAGATGGAGATGTATTTAAATTTCAAGGACTTGAGCACAAGCAGCTGCCTCCTTCCCAGAGACTTGGGTGCAAGTCCAGGTCATTTACTTCGGATTGAATGAATTGGTGACTCCCAGACACCTTCAGAGATGAGAGTTTATGGTCCAGCAGTAGCTCAACGCAAAGGGCAAAACAAGAGTGGACTTCTTTTTTTTTAAAGACATTGAAACAGAGTCAAGAGGAACAAGAGAAAGTCTGTCTGATAGACAGGACTGCTTGGCTTCTCTCCATCTTATCCAAAGGCAGCAATGCTGCAGCAAAAGCTCTTCTGATGTGTCAGAGAGACCCAGCACTGCACTCTGCAGCCTGTGCCTCTCGGGCAGAGCAGACATGAGCTCTCAGATAAAGCTCTCACTGCCTTATGCAGTTGCTTAGATCTTTGCCCAACCCCACAGATCTCCTCTCTCTGGTTTTGTTTTGATGGTTGTTTTGAAGGAACCCTGGGAGGTAGATTTGATCTTCAGGAGTCTGTTTTGGATCAGCACTGTTAAAAATGGTGATGTTTTTGTGGCAAATGTACCTTATCTTTTTGTCTTGCCATGGAAGGAGGTGTCAGTTTGGGGCTCCCCTTGCACAGGATGTCACACTGTCACACGACCAGTGGAGTCCTGTGGGATGAACAGAGCCTCCACAATGGGAGATTCAGTCCCTCATGCATTGGTGTTCTCCATATGAGCACAGTGGGTTCCCATGTCCTCCCCTTCACTCCCCATGGCGAGCTCTGAGACATGGCTGCTGCACTCCAGCTCCGAGCCATGGAATCCAGGGAGGAGATCCGTTCCCAGCAGGTGTTCAGAGCATATGCTGACCTGGCACCCCCGCCCTCCTCGAGCAGTTTATCCCAGCAGACATCCCTGATCCCTGCCTGGCGTGTCACAGGCTGACCTCAGCGAGGAGGGGTGGTGGCAGGAGCTCTGGGGCCAGGAGGCTGCTCCGAGCTCGGACGTGCCCACCTGGCCTCTGACGGAGGTGATGTGGCTCATGTTCTTGTCTGCCTGGGAGATGGGATGGAGGACAGCATTCCTGCTATCCCTAGAAGCTTTGCTTTGTTCTGGAGGTGTGGGCCAAAAGAAACAGTGTGAGGGAACTAAAACCAAGGAGTGAGATCTCATGGAAACATCAGTGAAAGCTGGAACTTGGATTTTTTTTGTCTGGACTGCAGCAAACACACATGATTTGCATTAACAGTGAGACTGTACAGTCTGATCTGGCCTCAGGGCTAATTCCCTGTCTCTCTCGTTCTGTTGCCACAGCTATCCTGTAGACAACCAAAGAGGTTCTGGTTCTGGAGGCCCCAAACGATCCAGCCTGGTTAGCCCGAGTCACCCACCACCAGCTCCTCCCATCGGATCCCCCTCAGCAGCCAGGCCGGGCTTTGCTCCCCCTCCAGCTCCTCCTCCACCACCACCACTGATGGAAAACAGCCCCCCTCCACCACCTCCCATGGGCTTCCCCTCCCCGGGGACACCCCCGCCACCCTCGCCCCCTTCTTTCCCCCCTCACCCCGAGTTTGCTGCCCCTCCACCTCCCCCACCTCCCCCAGCAGTCGACTATTGCAGTGTTCTCCCCGCCCCGCCGTCGCAGCCGGGCAGTGGGATTGCGCCGCCCCCGCCGCCGCCCCCGCCTCCTCCAGGCCCCCCACCCTTGGCCCCCAGCGGCCTGGATGGACCCCCACCCCCTCCTCCACCCTCCGACACCTCCACATCCAAGCCCAAGTCATCCTTGCCTGCGGTTAGCGATGCCAGGAGCGATCTGCTTTCGGCCATTCGGCAAGGTAAGCTTGTGTTTCCGTGCCAGCGCTCTCCTTTGCCTCTGGAGAGCCCTTGGGAGCTTCTCCTGGGAGCGGGTGTGGCTGCCTTGCTGCTCAAGGCTTGTCCCTTGTGGTCTCTCCTTGTCTGCCCACCCTCTTGGGTACCTTGCTGGGTTTTATGCTTCCCCCAACGCTTTCGGAGATGGCAGTGCCGGAATTGGCTTTTTCCAGGTTTGTTGGGGGATGTACAGCGGTGGGGTTACCCTGTGGAGGGGCACAGAAGGGGTTTACTTCCCATTCCACCTCCCCACCCAGCCTGTCCCGTCTGTCACCCTCAGTGTTATCCCAACACTCCCAGCCTGCCTCGCTCAGGGCACCGTGACCAGGGGAGATCTCAGTGTAACCAAGACCTTGACACGATCCCCTGCATTCCCTTCTTCCCACCAGGCTTCCAGCTGCGCAAGGTGGAGGAGCAGCGGGAGCAGGAGAAGCGGGATGTTGTGGGCAACGACGTGGCCACGATCCTGTCGCGCCGCATCGCCGTGGAGTACAGCGACTCCGAGGACGACTCCTCCGAGTTCGATGAGGACGAATGGTCGGATTAGCCACGCTCCCATCCCCTCCTTCCCTTCTCTGATGGCTTCGCTTCTTACAGAATCAGGTGGCCAAAACCTCGCACCACATCCTTTTCATCCTCTAACCAAAGATGTGCCAAGGGTTTTCAGACAACCAGCAGCATATCTCCCCTCTCCCTCCCCCTCCGGCTTTGGCAGGACTCTGTGCTCTGCCTTTCCAAAAGGTCTCCTCCAGACACTGAGGATGCGGTGTTGGGATTTAGCTGGAGGGGGTGTAACGGTTGCTTATTTAAAAGAGAGCTAAACCTCCAGATTTTTTGATGCCACCAGGCAGAGCACATATAAACCCTCCATCCTGAGGGATTTTTAAAGTAAAGATGGATGATCCTGTTGTGGCCGTGTGGCCTTTTGGATGAAGGACATTTTCAGCTGGTTTTCTCAGTGCAACAGCAGACAGTTGATCTGATGGCTCTTCCTTGCCAGTGAATACTGGTAGTGCTGCAAGAAAATGGGCTTTAAATGTCAGTTCTCTGCTGCATCCCACTGTCAAATAATCAGGTTTTTGGCAATAGTGCACAATTCTTTCCCCCCTGACCCCTGAGTATTAATTCCAGATCACCCTGTGTGGGGTGCACTTCCCAGCTCCGAGGCTGCTGAGTGCCTTGGGTACAGTGTAAAGAGGGACTTTTTTTATTTTAGAAGCTGCCTTTACCTTCCTCAAATCTCCTGGACTGCTTTGCCAAGAGGAGACTTGCACAGAGGGATGTAAAACCAGGGCAGGATGCTTGTTCAGCTCCCCAGTCTTGGGAAAGCAGAGCCACTGCCCCACTCAGACACATCCGTGGTCAGCTCTGAGCGCTGGCCAGACCTCGCCGGGCTGATTTTCTCCAATTCATGCTGAGATTGTGTTTTAAAATTCCAAATCCAGTGCCTAAGATAGGGAGATGGGGTGGGGAGGGGTTTTCTGAAGACCAGGCACTGTGGTGGTCTTTGGCCTGCCAGGGCAGTTTGAGAGGTGCTTTTTTTAGTGAGGTGACCATACTTTTAACACAGGGAGTTAAATGCTGGTATTGCCTTTGCTTCTTCTCCCTTCCCCCTAGGGAAGGGAGTTTGTGTGCCTAAAAACATTGTGTGTGTGAACTGGGTTGCCCATCAGTTACATCAGACCTAACCTACCCTAATTTTGTTATTATAATTCATTAGTTAATTTTAAGAGGACTTTTTTCTCCTCACTAACCCTGTGAATTAATTCCCAGGCTGCTCACTATAGATCCAATACTGGCAGGGGAAGATGGGGAATTTGAACTAGCTGACCTCAGTTTTATTGCTGTTTTATGTTACCTTACATAGAATATGAACATATCTTGGAAATCTAACCCAGATACCCCTGATGTGTATTTTAATTTGGACATGACTCAGTAAGGGTCATGCAAAAAGCAATTCCAAAGCCTTTTTGAGGTTATGGGTCCAGCTGTTGTGGGATGTGTGTCCCACTAAGACCAACTCTCCCATCTTTTTGCCTTTCCTGAAGTATTTCACCAGCCTGTGCCTGTCTCTCTTCCCTGCCTTGCCTCCTTTAATGATGTTGCTGATACCTGGAACACTGGGCCCTGCCCGAGGCTTGCTGGAAATCCTGCTTGGGAGTTGATTGATGGCTTCAGCTTGTGCCATCGAGTTCTTACTGATTCCTTGTGTGTGTGTGTGTGTGTGTGTGTGTGTGTGTGTGTGTGTATCTTGGCTAGGACAGAGATGGCCTGGAGGATGGGCTCAGGCATGCAGATCAAGCTGGGCCCAGTGAGACCCCAAAGATTCCCTGCATGGCTGCGCCATCGGGTTTTGTCTGCAGGCAGGATGCAGAGGGCGTGGGCAGCCAGGCATCCCGATGTGCTGGGAACATCTGAGCAGCACTAGAGCCAGGTGCTGGAAGAGGGAACAAACCCCTGGAGTGCAGGTGAGCCGTGGTGCAGTGGAGAGACTTGGAAATGCAAAGGGATGGTTGCTGCAAGCTGAGTGAGGGAATGAGAGAGGCCCTGCTGCTCTTTCTGAGAGCATCCTCCTCCAGCTGACAGGTTCTGGAGACAAGTGCCCAGGAAAAATGGGCCCTGAGCTAACCCAGGCTGACAGCAGGATCACACAGGGAAACGAGGAGCCCACAAATGCCAAACCTGGCTAAATTTGAGATTGCCTTAACTAGACTTAGCCCTTGTTGGGAAAGGGGAGTGAGTCTTCCTGTTGCCTGAAATACCGAAAAGTGCCATATTTCCCGAGCCCTGATGGATGGTGTGTCAGGCAGGGCCATGCCTGGGGTGCTGGGACACATCCCTCATGCTGCCTATTGCACAAGGATGCTGCTGTGTGGGCACAGCCGTGGGTGGAGGTGGCTCCTCTGGCCTCCAAGCAGCAGGAGGGACAATGCCTTATCCCTGCAAGCCTGCTGGAAACACCCTCTGCTCCCAAATCCCATCCCAGGGCAGGAATCAAAACTGCAGGGTCCTAAACAGAAGGGTTGTGGACAGGTAGGGGAGGTTGGTTGTTGGAGTGTTTTTTAAATCTCCTTTGATTCCTGCTTGCTTTTTTCCTTTTCCTAAATCTTTGATTGCCAAGCAGGCTTAGCCTGTGTGGGGATCCCTGAGAAACAGCTGCTCCAGAGAGGGGCCATCTCTGAGTATGGTTGCAAAATCGCAGAGCTCTGGGCCACCAAGTGAGCTCAATGTTTTTGAAAGCAGCAGGGGAGGAGGAGAGGTGCCAAAACCAACCTTTGCAAGACAGAGCAGCTGTGCTGGAAGTGCAGGGCTGCCCTACCACCTCTGCCCTCATGTCCGTGGGCTCTTACTCCTTCCTCCCCTCTCGTGGGGGCTGGGGCAAACCTCGAGCATTTCCCAAAGCCAGGGCAGGAGCTGGTGCTCCCCACGAGCAGCCTCCCGCTCTCCCTTGCAGCCATTTCGCCCATCCTGGGAGCCGCTGGCTCGGGGCTGCAAGTCCGGGCAGGCACGGCCGCCTTCCCTTCCCTGGTTAAACATTCTCCCGGTGTCCTCGCCCGCAGTGCTTGGCTGCTGCTCCCGGCAGCCTCTCCCCCGCCGCCCCCCTTCCCTCGCTGGGAAAGCCTCGTCCCGGCTCCCCCGGCTCAGCCCGGAGCCGCCGCAGCCGGTGACCTTCACTGCCTCTCCTCTCCTTATCAGAGCCAGAGCACCAGGCCAGAGCCAGGGAAGGGGCTCCCGGAGGTCCCAGATGGCTGAGGAATCGTGCAGAGTGTCATTTCAGGGAAAGGGTAGATTGGATTTTATATTTCTTTTCAGAACATGAACTTATTTAACGTGTTTCTTTTGGAAGTCCCTGCCCTGGAGGGGCTCTGGGACGGAGCTGCCTGGCAGGGCAGATGCAGCTGCCCCGGGTCAGGTTTCACTGCTGTTGGATTTCGGGGGTGCTTTCTTCTCTTCCTTTTTAAACAAAGCCTTGAAGTGGAAGTGGATCCGATGTTTTTATTACTGTATTAACATTCATTTTAATTCACTTCAGAAACTAACCCATTTTTCTTCCTGATTAGAATGTCATAGAATTAGACAAGCTGTAACCCCTCCTGAAGTGCCTTATTTTCCTACATGATATAAATATATTTATAAGAGTAATTATTCCACTTGTATCTTAGGGGTTTATTGCTGAGGAGATGGGAGAGGAGGGATGGGAAGTGCCCTCCATGGACCCAGCCAGGCTGGGGGTTGGAAGGGCAACATTTGATGGATACTCTCAGGGTGCAGGGGGTTCCTCACTTCAGACCAAAGGAGTTTCAGCAGTGAAACTCTGCTTAGAAAGAAGAAAAAAGGACGAAAAACCCCAAACTTGTGAGCAAAATACTGTAGATTTGTCAAGTTTTTTATTTTTTACCCCTGCAAAGTAAACACTGATGGCCAGACTCTGCAGGGAGGCAGTGGGTGTGGGGGAGCAGAGCCTGCCCCTGGTCCATACTTGCACATCCCAGTGCAGACTCCCTGCCTTCTGTATTCCCATGTAATGTCTGTGCTTTTCCCTGTCAGTTGCTGTATAAGCCAGATTTCCTGCTGCTTTGTTTTGTTGTTTTTAATAATCAGCTCAGTAACCCCTGGATGAAGATCCCAACTGCAAATATTTTGTAATGTACGTGTATAAAAAGAAGTAATAATTTTTTTTGATTCTTTTTTAAAACTTGATAAAACCTTTCTATCCAGTCGGTGCCTGTGTGTGTTACTGTGGGGGGTGTGAGCCTGGGCCTGGCACAGGGGCTGCAGTGGCTTTGTGTGTGACTTGGGAGTCATGGAAAGGTTTGGGCTGGAAGGGACCTTAAAGCTCATCTCATTCCATGGGCAGGGCCACCTTGCACTATCCCAGGTTGCTCCAAGCCCCGTCCAGCCTGGCTTTGGACACTCCTTGGACACAGCTTCTCTGGGCAAACCTCGCTCATTCCTGGGAGCATGGGAGGTGAGGGCCCACCTGAGCCAGCCGTGCCTGTCCTTGTGTCCTTAGTGCAGCCACCAGGGTGTCCCTTGGGAAGCCCAGTGTCCCTGGAGGTGCCAGCTGCCTCCTGCCCAGGCAGAGGCTGAGGAAAGCTGGTGGTGCATCCTGAGCTGTCTGGCAAACACCGTCGGCACAGGCACCTTTTCCATGCTGGAGTGGGCCGAGGGCTGTTAACAGTGGGAATTTGAGGGTCACAGCACCAAGGAAAGCCCATCCAGGAGCAGCCTCCAGCCTCCCTCCAGCACTCCCTGCCATAGGAAATGAATCCAGGCTCCATCTTGCAGAGCAGAGTTGCTGCAGCTGGGCTGGGAAGGGGCTGCAGCAGCTTTTTGCCTCCATTTTGCAGCTCCAGGTCCCTGGTGCAGTGAATGTGCCTGGCAGTGGTGGCTGCTGGCCCCGAGCTCAGGTGCCTCGTCTGGCCTCGCTCCGTGGGGCTCTGTTTTCTTGCTGGTTGGTGAAAAGCAACAAAAGGCTCTGTCCCTGCTGCTTCTCGTGCCTGCTTTTACCACAGGCTTTGCTCTGCCAAATTCCCTTGGCTTTAGGAGACACCGGTGCCTCGCTCTGCAGCACTGTGCCTTTCTTGGCTGACAATGGTCCCTGGCTGCAAAACCTCATTAGATTAATTGGCCTTGCCAGCTCCTGAACAAGCAAGGCCTTTAGTCGTGCTGGGGCACAGAGGGAAGGGGAAGGAGGGAGCTCTGGGGCTTCCACACTCCCTCGAGCTGCATGTCCCAGCTCTTGGCTCCAGCTGGAGCCTGGGAGGAGCAACTGGAGCTCCTGGCTGCCTTTGGATGGGTGTGGCTGTGGCCAGGTGGTGCCTCTGCTGTTCCAGGGTGCAGGACAACACGTAGCCTTGTGCTTTTGGAGTGACAGCCATTGGAAGTCATCATCAGAGTTTGGGGGGTGTTGGTGAATTTTGTGCTGGTTTAACCCCCCGAACAACAGGGAAATCTTACTCCCAGATCTGCCTTGCTGGGTAACCCACAGGCCCCCCTGCTTCCACCCTCCACAGAGCCGGGAAGCTCCTGGAAGCTGAGGTTTAGCTTGGTGCAGGGAGGAGAAGCCCAGCAGGGGTTGACTGTGTGAGCCCCAGCCCTGGCCATGAGCAGCACTCTGCTGCCACAGCTGGGGCAGCGTCACCTCAGCTCTGCAGCCTTGGCACGGCGACCTTGGCCCCGGCCTTTGATCCCTCTCCGTGCCTGTCTGTCTCTTCCACAAGACTCGGCACAGGATCACAGCTGGCCAGGCTGCAGCTTCACAGGAGCCCCCGTCTCCAAAGACCTATTTAATTTTCTCCTTCAAGGTGGTGTTAGCAACACCCAGAAGATGCTGCCGGCTGCCTTGGACGAGTGGGCTGCGTGTCCTTTCCACCACTGACGTCAGCTTCTCTCCCTTAATTCCCCCTCTGGGACCGAAGCAAGTGCAGGCGCTGCCAGCTCGGATCAGCGTTAACAGCCTGCTCTCCCAGTGTGTGGCAGCGCTCCGCCGTGCCAATGTCACCCCCGACTCGCGCTGCTGTCCCTGGCCAAGCAGCCATGGGTGGTGGGAGAGCACTACCCTCTTCCAGCATCCTGGGAAGGGCCCGGTGCCAGCAGAAAGTCCCCATTCCTCGCACGTAGGTGTGCTGAGATGGCAGCTCAGCCCCTCAGAAATGGCTGACTCCTCTCTCTCGCTCTCTTGCTGCCTGGTGGGTTTTTTCTCTCCTCCTCCCTGCCTTTGCCGTTGCCTACGCGGTTGTGTGGGGAAGGCAATCGGCTCCCGTGCTGCGGATGGCTTTATCTGTAACTCTTCCATCTGCTCACAGCAGCTCACAAATAACCACGGGGTGCCAGAGGAATTATGTTATTTGGAGCTCAAGTTTCTGCAGTCTGGCAGGGCAGCAGCTCTGCGCCGGGCTCAGCCGCTCTGCAAAGGCCAGCGCCGGCATGGCCAGGGCTTAAGGCAGGAGCTGGGGATGCGGCCAGGGCTGCACCACTCGCCCCATCCAGTCAGACAAAGCCCCAGCCCTGAGCCAGCTTGGAAGCCTGGTCCTCTGGGAGCTTCCTGTGGAGAGCAGAGGGTCCTGCTGGCCCCAGGTCCCTGCACAGCCGCGGGCATGTGGCACAAAGCCGCCTTCTGCATCACACGCGGCAACAGGGATGAAATGAGAGGCTGCTGACCCCCTCTCCTTGAACTTTGCTGTTTCCCACCAAGCACAGCCCTTTCAGACAGACTTCCCTCCCTGGGAAGCACCGTCCCATGCTCCAGAGCCATGGCTGAGGTGGTGGCCGGGGATGATGCTCGAGGCCGAGCTGTGCCGGGAAATGCCTCCCGCTGCCTCCGGCATTTGGTAAAACACTTACAGCAGGGCCGTGTTTTCTTCATTTCCTGCCTGCTCCTGCTTCCAAGGAAACAAAATCCCCCAAGCCAGGGCTGAGGTTTCTCATTAAATGTAACCCAGGCCCATAACTGGAGCTGCCAGTCCTCTCCATGGCCCGGTGGTCCCAGGGTGCTGCAGGAGGAGGTACATCAGGACTCGTGGTCCCATCATGGGCATTCCAGTAAGGCACTGAGAGCAGAGACCCAGCCCTGGGATGGGGTGTGGGGAATGGCAGCTCTCAGCTGTGCCCCAGGCAGGGCACTTGGGGTTCAGAGTGCCAGGGGGAGGTTTTGGGGTTGCAGCAACCTCCTTCCCTCCTCCCATCTGGTAAAACCCCACTGGTTTTGGCACCAGGGCTGGAGCAGGGGCTCCAGGGCGGGTGGTTTGGAACCAGCTCTGGTTCTGTTGTGGGTGCTGCCAGCTCTCTCACCTGCACGGTGGCCAAGGGCAAGTGCTTGGAGCCAGATCTGGGCCCCTCTGCTGCCAGCAGGACCAGGGCTGCTCACACTGGAGAAGGGGAGCAAACCCCAGCCTGCCCTCCCTGCCTGCACTGCAGCACGGGCAGGCCTTGGAGGGAAGAGCTGCCTGTGCTTGCGGCATCTGCTGGGAGCCTGGGAAGGGCTGGCCCTGCCAGATGTGCGAGCACAGCTGGAGTGAGGCCATGCCCACGTCTCTTAGCTCATATTTTAACCCCAAAGTTGGGCTGTTGGTCCCCCACGAGCCTCTCCTGCACATCCCTGGCGTGGGGGTGGCTGCTCAGCGCTCTGGTGCCTTCTTGGATGGGTTTGACTCTTTTTTATAGCTTCACTTTCTGCATTTTTCTCCACCAAAAAAGGGAGCAGGCTGGGCCCTGCTGTATCTCCCCGCCCGGTGCCGCCTGCTCCATCATCCCCCAAAGGCCTGGAGCAGCTGGGACTCGCTGGAGTGCTGGGAGAGCAACCAGCACTGCAGGGTGGGAGGGGTGGCTTCCTCCAGCCCATGCTCCACCTGAGCTTTCCTCATCCATCCTGACAGCAGGGAGCCGGACACAGGTAAGAGCCAAGGGTGCATTTCCCACCTGGGAAGGGGGCACACAGAGCTGGGCAATGGCCACTGTGGTGGCAGCAGGGGACAGGGCTCTGAGGGTGACGTTCTTGGGGTGGTGGTGATGAGGATTCAGTGAGGGCTCAGCTCCCACAGCTCCTGGATTTCTTGTTCTGGGGAAACACCTTGGCCTGTGATGGCTTTTGATGCCCCCTTGTCACTGTGGGTGACACCGCAGCTCCTGAGCCCTCTGCGTGCCCCAATCAAGCTGGGAAGCTCATCAGCAGAGGCACAGCCCTGCCAGGAGCTGGGAAGGGGGGCTGCAGCCCTGTGCCCACCCCCACCGCCGGCCGTGCTGGGTGGGAGCGTGAGGAGGGGTTCCAGCAGACCTGGATGGTGCTGCCTTTGTGCCTTGCACACTCTGTCCCCAGGGGAAGTGACAGGGACCCCAGGGAGTGGGAGGAACTGGATGGGCTTGCACAGCGTGGAGAAGCTCCCTCTGAAGACATCAGCAGGGGAGGCACGAGGGAGAGAAAAGCTGTTTCAGCTGCCATGTGATGTTGACATAAGAATCACCAGGTAAAAACTGCCCCTGCATACAGCAGAGCTGGGAATTACGGGATTTTTCACTGCTGGGGGAGGTAGGCTCGGGAATTATCTCCTGAGGGTGCTCAGCTGAACCCTGAGGTAAAATAAACACCTCTAGCCTCTGGCTTAACCTCGGTGGGGACAAGGGGAGCCCAAAATTCCCCATCCCCAGCCCTGGGAGAGCTGGAGACAGTCTGTGGGTCCTTCATCCCTCCCAGCCCAATCTCCCCTCGTCGCTTGCTAGCACAGCCCCTTGCCAGCGCTCAGCCGAGGGAAAGCTCCATTTCCTTTGCAATAAACAGCCCCAGCCCTGGGGGCTGCCACCAGCTCCCCGAGCCCAAGGTGGAGCGGAGCCTCGGGGGCTGCACACATCCCACGGCACCGAGCCGGGCCCCGGCTGCTCCCCAGCCCTGGGCTCTGCCACGTCCCAGCGCGTCCGCGGATGCACAAATGCCTGTGAGAAACCTGCTGCTCCCTGACCGCGGTGGGCAGGGGCACGGGGGGCTCTGGGGGGCGCAGAGGCTGCAACCGGAGGGGCTGAGCTGCCCTAATTAGCTCTGTCATCATTAACCCCGCCTTCCCTGCCACCAGCAGGCAGCTGGGGCGGCAGGGGTGGCTGTTCCGGCTCCTGTGTGAGCAGTGACTTTGGAAGCGTGGGAATCTCAGTGTGGGGGTGCTGGGCACGGTCCCCCTGTGCCCCCTTCAACAGGAAAGGGGCTGAGGGGCAGAGCTGGGGGCAGAGGGACCGTTCCTGTCGGGTGGAGGGCCCAGGCTGCGACACCTCGGGTGAGGAATGAGTCCTCGCCGTCCCTGGGTGGGGGGACATGTCAGATGTCACCAGCAGAGCTGGATGCAGTCCCTGAGCCTGCTGGGGCTGTGAGGATGAGGATGGTCAGGGGCCTCAGTGCTGCTCCCCGCGGGCCAGCTCCTGCTAACAGGATGTGATGGGTGGGGGAAGCGCTGTCACTCGGCATCTCTTATCCGGGAGCAGGGAAACGGAGCAGGGGGATGGCCCTGATGGGACTCGGGAACCTCAGCCTTCTCTGCCCCCTCGGGAAACACCATCCCACCCCCTCCCCCGCATCAAACAGCCGCACCTCATACCACAAATTAATTTATTCCCCAACCGGAGTTGTAAACAAGAAGCAGCCCCCCCCACCCTGACCCACCGAGAGGTCCCCATCCAGAGGGGTCCCTGTCCTGAGGGATCCCCATCCCAGGGGATCCCCATCCCCAGGGGTCCCCTTCACGAGGGGCCTTTCACATCCATCTCCCCGGCCCAGAAATGTGCAAATCCAAGAAAGGCTTTGGCAGGGGGAGCCCTGGGTGCCGTGAGGGGGGTGGCAGCACACAGAGGACCCCAAAGCTTGTGGGTTTGGGGGTGCAGAGCCTCCGGCAGCGCCCCCCCTCCTGAAGGCAGCGAGCACTAGAGGGCAGCAGGGCCCAGCGCTGGGCGGCGGGAGGGAGGCATGGAGATCAAATTAAATAATAATTCAAATACCAATAAATAAATAAATGGATGGACGGCTGGGAGAAGGGAGGGAGGAGGGGGTTGAGTCCCTCCTCCTCTGGCAACGAGTCTCTCCTCCCCTTCCCCAAATGTATAAAATATATTTTGACTATCTGAGGTAAATAACAAGGTTGTAAAAAAAAAACAAGAGGGGGACGAACATTCCGGGTGTTTCTCCACCCTTAAAAAAATAAACCATCATAAATAGTTTTAAAGAAAATATGAGGATCACCCCCCTCTCTCTCAGGCATAAATATAGATTATATTATGAATAAAAAATATGTTTTTCTCTCTATTCAAAAAGTGGAAAAATAGAGGAAAAGAAGGGGCTGTGCCCAAAAAACGATGAGGCTGGGAAGAGCTGCTTGATTCCAAGAGCTCCTGCAACGTGCCTCTGGGAATGAAAAGGGGGACTCAAAGCAAATCCCCGACTGCAACCGGTAAGCGAAGGATGCGGGGGGGGGGGGGGGGGGGGGCACGTCAGACGTCACTGGGGGAGCGGGAGCGGAAAGGCAGCGCGGAGGAGAAGCACCCGCAGCACACGGCCCACAGCACTTTCTGGATCTCCTGGTTCCTGAAGGCGTAAATGACGGGATTGAGCATGGAGTTGTAGGTGGCGGGCAGCAAGGTGGCGTAGGTGTAGAGGGCCGGGTAGCTGTAATCCCCCAGCAGCCCGTAGACGGCGAAGGGCAGCCAGCAGGACGCGAAGGTGCCCAGGATGACGGCCAGGGTGGCGATGCCCTTGCGGGTGGTGACGTAGTGGGAGCTGGCCAGGAAGTGCCTCTGCACGGCGATCTGGTGGGCGTGCCGGCACACGATCCTACAGATCTGCACGTACAGCTGGAGCATCACGGCGAACACCGTGAAGAAGGAGACGGAGAGGATGACGAGGTGGTTCTTGGTCAGCGGTTTGACGATGCTGCAGGCGGAGGGCTCCTTCAGGCAGTTCCAGCCCATGACGGGCAGCAGCCCGTAGCAGATGGAGGCTCCCCAGGTGAGGATCAACATGATGTAAGTCCTGGTGACCGTCCTCTCCGAGTAGTAGGTGAGGGCGTTGTAGAGGGACAGGTAGCGGTCGATGGTGATGGTCAGCAGGCTGCAGACGCTGGCCGTGAAGGAGGTGACCAGGAGCCCCACGGTGAGCAGGCTGACGGCCTCCGAGGGGATGAAGTACACGAAGGCAAAGTGCAGGATCAAGCCCAGACCTGCCAGGAGGTCGGCTGTGGCCAAGCTGCCGATCAGGAGGAACATGGGGGCGCGGAAAGCCGGGGTGTAGAAGATGACCACCACCACGATGGCGTTCTCACAGGAGATGATGGTCCCCGAGATGCAGAGGACAACGTCCCACGGGTTCAAGGCCAGGGGTTGCACCACAGACTCCAGATCCAAGGAGCTGCCACTGCCGTTCCTGGCTGAGAACCAGCCTTGCTGGCCTTCGCTGGAGTTGGGGGGCCCTTTCTCCATCATGATGGCACGGGGTGACCTGCAGGAGCAGCCCCTCAGCACCTGCTGTCCACGAGCTGTCCCTGTGCCACCCAGACGGGACAGTACTGACTCCCCCCAAAAGTTGTCTTCAGGAGGGTGGGGGCAGCAGTGTCCGTTGAGGGTGTGCTCGCTGTTTGCTCCGAGGGGATTTTTCTGGATGAGATGGTTTAGTTTAAAATAAATAGGTGAATAAGGGGAGGGAACACACACACTCAACACCCCTGCTCCTGCCTGCCTTAGCTGCTGGGGGTTGGGCACTGCATGATTTTGATGGATAAACCCAGGGGAGCGGGTCTGGCAGTGGAAAACACCCCACCCCACCCCCCCCGAGAGGAGTTCGGGGCCAAAGTGAGGGGATCCCAAGCAGCAGGTAAAGGGGGTGACCCTGCCCCCCCCGATCAGCACCCCAGCGGGAGCAGACACCCTCCTATCCCCACCGTGGCATCCCCCTCTTCCCTTGGGGGGGGTCTACCTCTCCCCGGGCGGGCAGCACAGCCCCTGGACGGGCTGGGGGAGGGGGCACGGCCGCCCCTCGCCACCCTCCCGTCAGCTCGGCGCTCTGCCAGAGCGGGCTCCCCCCTCTGCCGGTGCCCCCCCCGGTGCCGGGCACTCACCTGCCGGGATGCTGGGCCCGGGCTGCGCTGGGCTGCCCGGCTGGGGCCCCGCTGCCATGGGCGCCGCCGAGTTATAGTGCCCGAGCGGGGCCGGGGGGGTCCGGGGGGTTCGGGGGTGACTCACGGCCCCCCCGGCCCGCTCGCCCCGCTGTGACGTCAATGAGGCGCGGGAGCCAATCAGCGCCCGGGCTGGCAGCGCGGGAGCGCGCGCGCCGCATAGTAATCGCAGCTCATTCATAAAAACAGCCCCCCCACGCCCGCCTGGCGCCCCCCCAGAGCTCCCCCGCCACCCATGGGACCCCCCCCCCCCGGCGGGCCGGGGTCACCGCGCTGCAGGGGAGGGGGAGCTGTGCTGGCTCGGCCCCTCTCCCCGCAATGCGGAGATCTGGGGGGCTCCGCTGTAGAAGGGGCGGCCCGGAGTTTGGGGGGATGTGGGGTGGTCGAGGATGGGTCCTGCCCCGGCACAGCCGGGGCTGCGCGGCCCCCTCCCGTCTCCCGGTGGGTCCCCGCGGCCCGGCTTTCCCACACCGGGCTGAATAATTAATTAATGGCCAGGAGAAGCGGGAATGCCCGGCCGGGGGTGCTGCGGGAAGGGCTGGCGGGGAGCCCTCCCCTCGAGAGGAGGAGGAGAAGAGGAAGGAGCAGGCTGCGCTCCTCGAAACTCTTCCCCCGTGCCGGTTCCTCGAAGCCCACCCATTTCGCCGGCGATCTGTCCCCACCGAGGAGAGAGGGGGTCCCGGAGAGCCCGGGCCGGACTGCGGCTCTGCTGGGACCCCACGGGAGTCGGGGGACCTCAGTGGTCCCGGGCACGACTGCGGCCGCCCCCTCCGGGCCAGGGCAGGGACAAGGGAGGGGCTCGGCTCGGTTCTGTTCGGTTCGGTTCGGCCCAGCCTGACTGGAGCTGTTCGCGGTGCTGCAGGGCAGGCCCGGGGGAAGCGGGCAGTGAGCGTGCGGCGAGCGCGGTGCGTGCAGGGTGTGCGGGCTGTGCTGTGCGCAGGCCGGCCGAGGGCACACGGGGCGTGCAGGTGTGTACAGGGCATGCAGGATGTGCCGGTGTGTGCAGGATGTGCAGGTGTGTGCAGGTGTGTGCAGGTGTGTGCAGGATGTGCAGGATGTGCAGGATGTGCAGGTGTGTACAGGTGTGTGCAGGATGTGCAGGTGTGTACAGGTGTGTGCAGGTGTGTGCAGGATGTGCAGGATGTGCAGGATGTGCAGGTG
>VZUI01031668.1:0-10812 GCA_013401135.1 Cettia cetti
AAAGAAAGAAAGAAAGAAAGAAAGAAAGAAAGAAAGAAAGAAAGAAAGAAAGAAAGAAAGAAAGAAAGAAAGAAAGAATCAACCCCAAAGTGAAAAAGTTTCTAAGATTAGGTTTAACATCCAGACACACTGACATGTTTATATGTATGCACATAAATATATGATCCATACACGTCCCTACCTGCATCTATGTATGATATGTACAAAGTTTACTTTTTCTATCTTGACACAGTTCTGTCTGGAGCCTTGCTGTTTCTTTTCAAGCGGAGTACAAGTGAAGATCTTTAAAGAGGTACATATTTTACTCTGGTGTGGTTTGCCTCTAACCTCCATTCTGATCCTCCTTTCCATAAACAACCCCCTCATGATGATCTGTTTGTCTTCTTCCATGTGTAAATAAATCTGACTCTTCCAAAGGTGAAGAGGAGCAGTATTCTGTGGTAAAGACATTTTGATTTGGAGTTGATCATCATTTTAATAACATCTTTTTCAGCTGTGAAAGCCAAAGAGCAGTTGACATAATTTCTCTTGAAATATCTAAATAAGATGAAATCTAGGCAACATCCATAAAGCGTCTATGTCCAGATTTAAAAAATAAAAATAAAATCCATGCTATTTCTTTAAAAAGTCTTGTTTAAAAAATATTACTGTCATTATGTAACCTAAGACTTCTCTGTTTTCAAGTATAGTGATTTAGGAGAGAAACCCATAGGACTTTGTTCTCCCCTCCTCCCATGATCATAAGCACAAAATTCCTTTTGCATTTTAGTTGTTTATGTTGCCTTCATATTAGCTAGCGCTCCACGAGTCCGTTGCCATTTAAGGTGAAACTAAAGCAAGAGAATCTCTTTTTTGCTGCTTTTCCCTCTCTATGTTACACACCGTTATTTATCCAAAACTCTTGAATTATCTAGAGTGACATTATTCGTTCAAGTGGGAAAAAATAAAGATATTTCTCTAGGGAACAGATGATTCTCCACTCCTTCTGTAGTTCAGGCTGTAAGACTATTATGGTGTCTGTATTCAGCTATCTCTGTTTGTCTACATCTATAATTTTGAACACTTTTTAATTGTAACTTTAACTTTTAACTTTGGATAAACACTTTAACCATTTAATAGCCTCTAGCACTTTTCCTACATTATTTCCTAGTCAAAAAGTGCCAGATGAAAAGTCCAGTGAAAAGTGTCAAGAAAAACCAGATTACATGGCTAAAATAAATGCTTAACTTACTTCAGCTTAACCCAGTGGGCATCTTTTCATCCACATCAATATGAATGCCT
Organism: Cettia cetti; assembly: GCA_013401135.1. Classification (NCBI taxonomy): domain Eukaryota; kingdom Metazoa; phylum Chordata; class Aves; order Passeriformes; family Sylviidae; genus Cettia; species Cettia cetti. The sequence goes on from VZUI01031668.1 coordinate 1,282, forward strand.
AGTGGGAATCTCTTTTTTCTGGTGAAAAAACAAGACCAGGTATAGAAAATATTTATCAATTTTCATCTAACATCCACAATTTATTCTCTGCTTTGCTGCCATAGGAGATAACATGTTCTTTCAAAATTAAAACATAGTAGAATGTTTGAAGTTTTTAACCCCTTCTCAAATGCAAAAGGTACAAAGACCAAGTACAAATCATCTCCTTCCTATCACCAAAGTGCCCCACTGAAGAAGTGACATTTTGATTCTGCCAATTAAAATAAATAAATGCTTATAATTTGCAAAGAAAGCTAATTGATAAATGAAGTATCTCCGATCAGTAGTGGTGATGACAGGGTGACATTCCATTTTCCTACCAGACACCTTGCAGTCATGTTCAGGGAGTTACGGAGGGACAGGATCCACGGCAGCTCACCCCCTCCTCTCCTGCCCCGACTCCAGGCATTCCTGTCTCTGACCCCTTTGCCAGTCCCACATCCTCTTTCATCCTGGTGCACAGGGTGGAGAGGCTGGCTGCTGATGGCGTGGTGTCGCTCGGGCTGGGTGACAGCCTGCTCTCCACAGACAGCGCTGTCAGAGAATCGCAGACTTCCACATGTACAGGCGAAATTAACTTCTGTTAGTCTGACATTTTCTGCAATCAATACTCACAGGGTCCTTGTCTCTGGGATCAAAATTCATAAATCAAAAGCAGAAAGCATGAAATAAGGTATTTGATAAATCCATTAACTGAAGTGGAAGTGTACTTCTGTCACACTGTTTAAAGACTACAGTAGTGCTGGCTAAAGGGGAGGAAATCTAACAAACACATTAAGTGAAGTGCAGGCTTGTGTTTGTTTGAATATATGGCTCAATCTCACTTGATGCAGGACTTTATGTCTGGGTAGCAGACAAGTTGGTTTCCCTGGACTCCATGCTGCACAGACTGCCTTCAGAAAGCAGAAAACCACAAACTAACCATTTTCTGATGGACAGCCCTCTCCTCCCACTCCAGAAAAATCCAAGTTAAAGACAAATCTGCATTGCAAAATGTAATGCCACTTTGGATTCACTAAAGCTGCTGAGCCTAATGTGTGGGTCATTGTTTTTAAAGTTTAGAAGGAAGTCCAAGATAAGCACCAAGAAAACTTTTGTTGCATCTTTCAGTCTAAACATCCAAGTGACTGCTGAAATCCCCAAGGACAACCTATTTGGTGTTTGGAGTACTGTTTGGTGTCTAGGAATTTTTTATTTTAACAAAAAGGGCCAAATTCACACCTGCTGTCATCTGATGCGGATGTCTTCAAGTGCCTGTGGCTCTCTAGGAGCTAAAAACACATCCCGCATTTTGCATATTCTTAAAATTTACTATTGAAAGATATACCTGTATTTTTCAGCTATGATTCATGATATAGAATTAGTGACAGAGGTTTACATTTGAACACAAATAACATTATTTTAACAGAGCTACTTCTAAAGGAATATCATAACTGTGTTTGCTGTGATTGAAAACTGCAATGTCTGCTTGATATGGAAATGGCCTAATGGTCAAACCTTGTAGTTATAATGTAATATAAAAGGTAGCAGTAGACAAATTCCTTTCATTAGATCATTTCTTTATATCACTTCAAATACTATGACAATACACTTTCCTTCTTTCATGCTGTAAAATTGAGACAAAACAGCTGCTTTTCTGTATGACAAAATCTTCAAACAAGAATTGCTTCTAAGTATAACTACATGTTATCAACGAAACTCCTACTTTATAGTTTCTGAAATCAGTAGAAAAATATATGTAGCACAACTCATTCTATATTTGGTCACTACCTGTCAATGACTAGTTTGATTTTGCTTTTCTCTAATTGCAAGCTATCCAATAATTAGAGCAGGAGGGTTTTTTTCTATACAGATCTTTTGTCTTCTAAGTCTGTCAATAGTTATGATTTTCTAGGAGTCTGAATGTACTCTAATAGACATATGAGAATGACTTTTTTTGCTGTTATGTATGTTCAATAAAGTTTTTCCCATATCACTTAAAGAATTCTATTATTTTCTTTCCTTCTCTACATAATACAGCGCCCCTTGAGAAAACTCATCTCAACAAAATAGAAGTCTGGATTTACTTTAAGATAATAAAATTATTTGCAAGTCTGGCTTGCCTGACTATTTGTAGTTATAGCATCACCCTTATCATGGAACCATTCTTAAACTAAAAACTTCTCAATATATTGGCCTCTGTTATTTACTACTCTACAAAACATCTACATGTGGGTTGCTTCATCATTCAGGGAGTCTTAGCTGGAAATCTTTTGGGAGAAAAATTTTTTGGGTTTTGGTTACAAACAATATTTAACGCTATTTCTCTTTTTTTTTTTTTTTTCATGAACCCTGTGAATCCTGACTCTGTGTCTTCCCATGGTGGGAGCTGAGAAGCCACAGCAGCTACCCATCCATTGTGGCTTCCCAAGGAATAAGATCCCCACTCCTTCACACAGTCAATCTTATTCTTGGTCTGCCTGGCTAACAGGTGACTGGCAGGGTGGGAAGCTGAAGAGGCAGACAGTCTGTTGACTGATGGAAAACCAGCCAGCCAAATGCCATTTTTATCCTTCTCAAAACTGTCCTGTCAGAAATATGTGGCCCTTTTTTTGCCTTTTTTTTTTTTTCCTACTTGAGGGAAATTTGTTTTCCAAGCATCACTTTTGAAGGGTTGTTACCAAAGAAGGAATGCAGTATTACTGAGAGAGCTTTCACTCACCTAAATACAGAATTCAGTAAGTTCACTCACAGCAGAATACCTAGCAGATTACCTTGCTTAGGAGAATCAGTCCAGATGAGAACTTCAAGTTTTCAGGTATCAATCCAGGACAATTAATTGTTCCATGCCTCTCCAGAAGGGCAAGTACCTAATTAAAAATAGGTAGGAAGGAGAAACCATTTATATCTTGTACTTTTTCTGCTCTCCCTGCCATAAAGGGACTTCTGTTTCCCAGCCAAACCAATCTGAGAAAAATTCCTTCCCTTTGCTTATATACCTCATTGACATACAAGACATGAAAGTCTAGGAAACATGTTGCTTCAGTGCAGAGTCACTTGGGAGAATATATGAAAAAATACATTCAGAAGCAATCATATCACCTAGAAAGCATCTAACAAGTGCATGTGTTTCAACATTTCTTAAGATAGGTGTAAAGATACAGTGTGGTTTTAATTTTTACCAGAACTGCATCCTTCCAGGTTTTTTTAAGTCCTCTGTAAAGCAGGGCAGTCTGTAAATTTTTAGACCATTTCCTGTAAGAAGGGAGATGTGATTTCTATTGATACTATCCAGTGCATCATGATAACATTATTTAGGAATAGTATACTAAATCCAAAAATCTTCCAACAGAAACTTTCACTGGCTAGGAATGTTGCAACTCAAAGCATAATTTGTTTTGGCATTTAAGAACATAGTCAGAAAAAATATTTATAAACTGAATTGCATAAACTGAATTAATATTTTTATATGCTTTTGATTCCTAATGAAGAATTTTAGCTGTTGTACAAATAGACAACAAGACATCAGGTACTTACTTACAAGTCTTTTGAGACTTATTCAATCAAACAATGAATTCCTACAACAAGAAATATCGCTTTGAAGACCTTGCACTACTGCAATATGACAACTGAAAAAGTTAAGCTTCTCAATGTAATGTCTCAGGAAAAGGATACTTGTCTTTTCATTCAAAAAATAACTAATATATCATGATAAGTGAAATGGGAATAATTTGGGTTTTTTTTCTAGAAGCAAAATAAAATTTCACTGATAAACCAAGTAGCAAGTTGCCATTATACATACCTTGGGGTTTTTCTGTTCTTTTTGAGCAAAATATTCTGCTATCTCTTTGATTCTAGTAATGAATACTACTGCCTTCTAATAACCTTTTTGTACCTTCAAAAGGGAAAGCCCTTTCTTATTTGAGGGGATGTATAATAGTATGTGTTTAAGTACTAAATATTTTAAATTATAAAAATTGTATGTTATTAAATACTTTTCACCAGTACTAAATACATGCTTCCTGCTATGTTCTACCCTATGGTCCCAAGAAAATCTATTTGACAGCATCAATCACTAATATCAAAACATCCACTGCTTCACCTGTATTTTCTTATATGGATTTCTCTATTACAATGAAAATAAAAGACAAGGTAGATGCTAGTCTGTGTGAATACTGAGACCTTTTCAAAAATTAGGAGGAAAAGGGAAGATTCTTATTGTAAACAAAAGTGCAGAAGAGGTCCAGCAGTCAGAGCATTTGTCAATGAAGAACAACAAGATTAATTTGGTAATGAGAAGATTCATGATGAAAGCATGTACCTCCACGTGATGCAGAGGGAGTTTCTCCTTGGATGTGCAAGCTCAGACATGAGACCATTTTCTTTGTGTCTGTTCTAGCCACTTTAATTAAAATTCCTAGAAAAGACAAAGTTGTAGCATTTTAATTTGAGATTTTTGTGTGTCTGTTCCTAGAAAGCAAGTAAGTTCATCTGGTATCCACCCATATCTCTGAAAATCTTCCCATTTCCCTTTTCTGTTTCTACAAACATACTTTTCCAAGCAGTTTTCACCTCCACTATGCAGGAGAGAGGATCCATATTTCTATTATAGCTCCTGTCATGTTCTTCGAGCTTTTCCTCAAATATTCTCATCTTGATTGCTGTGCTCCCAGACAGAGTAGATGAAGAGAACCAACATATATGAAAATAATTACCCTCTCTAAAACATGTTATACTTAACTGCGTCTTACATCTTTCCAAAAATTAAATGTAAAGTGCTGGTTCTCACTTGGAAAGAAATATGAGAAGTTATGAAAATAGTCTTTCCTTTTTATTTCACTGGACATAGCTGGTCTAAAAACACATGAACAGGTCAATTTTTTCTTTGCTATACTTTTCTTTCTGATGTGAAACAAAGGAATAATGGTGAACCATTATTTCAACATCTGCAGTATTCCCTAGCCAAAGTGCAGGGGTTACATCAATTTTGAAACAGAGCTATCTCGTCATTTAGGGAAAGACTGCTTTGTTTTCTTGTAAGTCATACTCCATTATGACTTACAAGAAAACAAAACAAACTTACTTAGCCTAGGGTTCCACAAAACATGTCATCTAAATGCCCATTGTAGAATAAAAAAAAACAGCTTTAATTTTTTTTTTTTTAATTTATTTTACTAGGAATAGTTTTTTTCAAAGCAAGGATGAAGAAATTACTTGCCTTACTATTTTTTCAACCAAAACAAAGCTGCAAAACTATGACAGATCTTTACCTGGAAAAGACTCTCTCCTGTACCTTTGGAGGCAGGAAAATGCCAGGCAAGCTTTAGGAATTATACTTTCCATTCTGTCCCAGCATACAGTTCTGTTACCAGTTTCCAAATGCTTGCACGACCAGTCAGGAGATGTGTTGTTTAATTGCCTTTTTTTTTTTTTTTTGCCCATACACAGTTCATAGTTCAAGCAGTGATGGGAAATCATAAATTGAACATAAATCCTAGTGGGCACAAAGGTAACATTCTGGTGCTTCTTGCCTCTTCCTTCTATCCCTAAATGAGTAGTTGGCAACTTTTATGGCTGAATATTAAGAGAAGGTTATAACAATAGAGGCTTAGATTATAAACAGATAGAGGCTTAGTCCCTCTCAATGAAACTTTCTAGTTATTTAGTAACTACCTCAAGGAGCCCTGCCTTTTCCTAGTTGAAACGTTCACATTGCCGCACATCAAGCCAGATTTGGGTGGAAATAAACATGATCTCAAAAAAACCAAAAAAAACCACCCAAAACCAAAAAAATATAGCAGCATGTTTTAATGTTTTTCAGTTTCTTAATTCAGTTCCCTAAACTGCAACTCAAACTTTACTCATGAAAAAAGAGACTGTGGGAAGAAAACCAATGCAGAACTAAATGTTGGGGACAGATAAGGAAACCCTCCTGGTGTCAGGGCTTCTCCCTGTGCCGGCTAAAAGTCACCACAAAACTTGCTTGTGCTTAAAAAACATAATTAGAGGCTACTCCTGCTCTTGACACTAATCCTGACCCTTTCTTTACAGCCACATAGCTCTGCAATTGCTATGGAGTCTTTGCTTCCAAGGGTGCTGCTTTCTTTCACCTGGTGACGCACTGCAGGATGAGGCAATTACAAAACATAAAATCAAGCCAGATGAAGTGCATCTAATCCTTACAAGGCCTTACTGCATGCTTAACGAAGTTAAGGTTGCAGAAATAAATGGGAATAAAACTGCAAGAGAATAAGTTAATTCACTTACAGATGCCTAAAAGGTAGAGTGCACTTTTCTCACTATGCTTATCTTGATAAATATATGCTGACTTAATTTTTCTTCCTTTAGGAAGTCTAATGTTTTAAAGGCTTTTTCCAGTTTGTGATTGTATATTTATTTCAGCTGATACCCTATGAACCACCTGAGCGCATTTAAATGCCATCTACCACATAACAAACACTGATTTCCTGCTAGGAGATGAGGGAGCTGCAGCAGTTAAACTGTGTTATTGTACTACAGTGGCAGGCTGCCAATATGTTCATTCACATTTGTAAATTCTGTCTCTTCTGTAAAATAACAATCATAGAACTGAATACTTTGGTAATATCTCAAATGTTTACCTAAGACAGTTGTATCATCTTCCTTGAAATTCTGTTATGGAACATTCCTCTGTTACACAAACAGTAACAAAAAACAAAATAGACACAAAATAAATACCTTATTATACATTGACTTGCAATGGGTCTTTTTCTATGACAGAGAAACAATTTACTCATTACCAGAAAGAAAAATAAAAATCAAAACCAAAAAAAACCACAACCAAAAAAACTCACCACCACCACCAATGAAACACCCACAAAAGAAAAAGAAAAAAAGAAAAAAAAAAAAAAAAAAAGAGAGAGAGAGAAAAAAAGCCCTAAAAGCTGTGTGGTATTTTATGGAATTCTTCCATGTTTGGAGTACTGTTCTTGTTAGGTCATGTCTTTTCCAGAGAAACAGAGAATAAGTTCATCAAAATAGCAAATCTTCTTTTGAGCCAAGACCTATGAAGATTCTTTTAATAAAGTGACAACTTTCAGTTTCCTTGTAGACCTGCAACGATGCAATTTCTTAGAAAGGCTGCTATTGTTTCAGCTACCATGTAGATAATGAATGAGTGCGACACAGGATACTAGTGAAGTGGAAAACAAGAGATTGTTGGCACTGTCCCCATGTTCTCTTTACAGGACAATTAGAGACACTCTGCGTTGTCAAAACACTTTTCAAGATTTAGTCACAAGTTGGAGGCAACCTATCTGTGATTGCTATTGGCAAAAGGTGAACTTGATTTTCTAAAAGTGTGCAAGTGTATTAGCATAATTAGTTTGAAATAAGAAATGTTATTTGTATTTATTAGCGTTTCATGACAAACAGAGATAACAAATTAAATGCAAATAAGTTTTATATCTGTGTCATTTCAATGTTTTCCTTGTCTATACAGTGGAATTTAGACAGATTCTGCATATAATGAGCTGCTTGTAGTGGAAAAAAAGGGACTACATGCTTGGGCAGCTCTCTGGCTTTTGCTCCACCACATCTCAGCATACGGTGTGCATGCCAATCCATCATCACTGACATCTCACTTTTAAATAAGCTGAGGTGAAATACAGTAAGCAGAGTGCATACAGTTCTGAAGCTCAACTCTTTTGCACAATAATCTCTTATTGTTATGCACTCAATTATATTAATTTTTAGTTCTTTTATACCTCCTCTAAGCAAACCTAGAAAACCACATCCCTTGTTCAAACTCCTTTTTTTTTTCTCTACTATAAGGTCTATGCCTTTAAAACATGCTTTTTTTATTATAAACCTAATCCTAAGGCTAAGAATAATTTGTTTTTCTGAAAGACAGCTTTATTTATCAGTCAGGGGCTATCTAAGCATCTAAGCTGCATTTCTTAGTCTTTGGTCTGTGGCTGCAAGGGTACTTTAAATCAGGATCTTCGGTAGGCAGTGGCAGTGGACCATCTCAGTGGCAACTGTCAGGGACCCTGTTTAGGGGTGACTCCTTGAAGCACAGCGTGTGCATCGCCACTGCACCCATTTGCTTTCTGCAGGGTAAGTTTGCCACCATATGGAAACCACATGGATTACTTAGTGGAGGTCAGGCTAACACTGATAGCATAACTAGATTTTCTGTCTCAATTGTTAGAAGTTTGATGGAAACAAAAATACACAGAACAACTGCTGGAGAGGAATTGTAGCTCCTTGTGAACCCTCTTTTGTACTTTAATACCAGTCTGAGCCACCCATTCAAGGCTGAGTTCTGAATGGATATTAGCTAAGCACTTTCAAGTCAAGGAAAATCAACTCTGATTAGTGGTTTCAGTAAGTACAAATGTTGAAAACATCAAATGTGAACAAAAGTCAGGCATTTGACTTTCCATTTTCTTCCCTACTTGCACTAAAAAGACAGATCAGACTCCAAATCTAGTGGTATTTCTTAAGCAGCTCCATTTTATATAAAGAACTAACACCAGATTTACAGAGGGTAATATAGATCTAACTTTCTTTAGAGTGCTCAGTATTTTCCACACAAACAATTTATGAAGATATTTGGCACTCAGAATTTAAATGTATTACTTGTAAGGGCATGACACAAGAACTACAATCACAATTAATAGTATGTCAATACTTTTTAAAGAAAAATATTGATGTCCAGTGGGTAATCAGGCACTTACTGGATACTATGATCAACTTTCAATGAATGTCATCCATCTAAACTGGGAACTCAAATTACACCAAAGTTTTTGAGATTAAAGCATGAGAAAAAATGTGGAGCAGAACTGAACTAGAACATACAGGAAAGACAAATTACTGTATCTTGCAGATAATACCTTTAGGACATAGTCTCTCCGACAGTTGATAAAAATGGCAAAAATCTTACTGGGTCTTTTCAACTGAAATGGAATGAGGTGACAAGTGTCCTACTCCTTTTTTCTTCCTCATATTTTCTCAAAGGAAATAAAGAAAAAAAAGGTTTTTTCAATTCAATAGCCTGTTTTTCCTCATTTTGTATCAACATGCAAAATATAGTTATGTTTTCACATATAAGATAGACGTGTCCATCTTCAGCATTCTCTAGTATGATTTCAAAGATGTTGTTACTATGACGTTTTCTTATAATATAAAGAATATAAATAATAAAGAATAGCACTTGATTATATTCATCAAAATTTGCTGCTTTGACTTGCAACCAGAAATTACCATCTTCTAAAAATATCAGAGATAACCCTCAGCCACCAAGTACCACAAAGCTGCTCATTCACATGCTCCCCTCTGGTGGGATGGGTGGGAAAAGCAAAAAAAAAGGTAGAACACATACCCAGGTTGAGATAAGAATAGTGAGAATAAGAATAAGAATAAGAATAAGAATAAGAATAAGAATAAGAATAAGAATAAGAAGAAGAAGAAGAAGAAGAAGAAGAAGAAGAAGAAGAAGAAGAAGAAGAAGAAGAAGAAGAAGAAGAAGAA
>VZUI01031671.1:0-25955 GCA_013401135.1 Cettia cetti
CAGGGTGGGCACAGCAGGAATTTCCCCATGGAAAGGGGGCTCAGGCCTTGGCAGTGCCCAGGGGAGGCTCAGGGTGGGCACAGCAGGAATTTCCCCATGGAAAGGGGGCTCAGGCCTTGGAACTGCCAGGGAGGTTTGGATCCCCATCCCTGGAGGAGCTGGAGGTGGCACTCTGGCCTGGGGACAAGGTGGGCATCGGGCACAGGTCAGGCCTGATGGTCTTGGAGAGCTTTTCCAACCCAGATCACCCTGTGGGTAAATAAACCCCACTGCAGGAAATGATCTTGCAGGTGCACAGCAGCTCCTGAGAGGCAGCCCAAGGACCTCTGGCCTCATTTAGGAATCCCACATCTGAGGATGACGCTCTTGGCACATCCCAGGGTTGGGATCGGGGCTTGGAGCACCGAGCAGGGCCCAGAACCAGCAGCTCCACAAACGGGAACAGCCCAGACAGGGCAGATGAGAAAGTTCAGATGGGAAGCAGAAGCAGAGTCAGCTCTCCAGGGCCTGGCAGCTGGAAGCAGCAGAGCTTGGCTCCGAGCTGAGCTGCAGACCTGTTGAATTGGCCACCAGAGACAGAGCTGCAAAAACGCTGCTGGAACTGAGGCTGAGCCTTCCTGGTGCCTCCAGAGCTGATCTTAACCCTGAATTATGAGGCAGCAGAGCCCAGGGGCAATCCATGATAGATAGCTACAGAATGTCCCAGGCAGGACAGACACAGAGAGGTTTGATTGCCCTTATCTTGCCCCACAGAACAATATATTGCAATTTAATGTGGAATAATTACATCCCCTTTTTTATCCTCTTGGCAGTTGAGACCTCAGAGAAAAATATAAAAAAATAGCTTGTCCACGTTGCTTTGTTAACTATTTCAAAGGGGATTAAGACAAGATCTTTCTGTAAGTGACAGAAAGGATGACTGAGTTTTAAACCCATAAAGCCAATTTTACTTGCTGAGGGTTTAACCATTGATTCAAGCCACGGGTGCAGTCAGCTGGAAAACCAAAGCTAAAACATTCCTGCAATAAATTCCCAATCCATAGCATGACATTTATCCCAAGGGACTGCACTTACCCCAATGCTCACCACCCCTCACCACACGATCCACTGGCATCAGTGTTAGGTAAAGCTAATGAGAAACAACTCAAATGTCTTGTACCATCCCATTATTTCATCCCCTCAGTTAACATTTAGATAAAAATCATTAAAAGTGGAGCCAAAAAACACACTTTAAAAAATATTGCTAATATTCTCAGTGGATTCTGATTTTGCACAATGTTGTACTTAAATTTTTATTTTGCTGGTACCATTTAATCAGAAAATAATTGATCTTTTCAGAGTTAATGTATATCCTGCTTATACTTAAGTCTCATGGGACATCAAGTTGTCCAAAAATAGCTCTTAAAATGTCATGAATTGCAGAACCTTTGACTCCCCAAGATGAAAAAGCCCTTTATTCTTGAAATGCACCTTAATTCATCCAACAAGACTAATTAATCATGGAAAATTACTCCATTAGTAGACACTCCAGCATGATCAGAGCAAACCTCAGGCATCTGTAGTGGCATATTTTTTTTGTTTGGGTTTGGGAAACCAGCTTTGGAGCAGCGTGGAGCACATCCTCCTCCTCCTCACTGGGGCTGGTGTGTGGGAATCCTGGAAATCTGGGCCTGCCTTTGTGAGCTCTTTGCAGCAGCAGTGGTTCACATGTGGAAACAGGGCTGGATGGAGCCCTTAGGTCACTGCAGCAGGGGCTGGCTTGGGGAGGATGAGCCTCAAGTTTATATTTTATAACTAATCCATTTTATTCAGTTGTGTTTTTGTATCACCTCCAGTTATACTTCACGTTTGTGAAAGCAGGAGAAGGTGGTGAACAAGCCCATATTCTGCATTCCAGGCAGACTCCTGCCCAGCATACACAACCCACAGCAGAATTAAAAAGCAGAAGGCACCTCCTAGGAACAGCTTCCAGAGGAAAGGGCTGCTCTGCACCCACTGGGAGGCTGCTCAGAGAAACTCCTGCACTGTGCCAGGAGTTCAGCAGGCTGCTGCTGGGTGCTTCATTCATTCATTCATTCATTCCTGCTCTTCCAGCCAGCATTGTCAGAGGTGTGCACTGAGAATTTCCTGGCTCACAGCTGATAAAGCTGCTTTAAATCCAGCTATTGAGGAAAGCAGATGGGCATGGGCAGGCAGACCTAAAGGCCCAGTGGGTTTTGCCTCTGGAAGAGGATGGGCTTTAATTACACCCTGACAAATCCAGAAAATGAGAAGTGTTCTGCAGCAGTCTTAAAATCCTGGGAGGAGTTCTGGGTTGCTACGAGGATGCCACATTCCTGTGAAAGTCCCAGCTCTTCCCGAGTCAAAAATCCCCACTGTAGCCAGCAGCCCTGCTGAAAATTGGCATTAAAATGCAGCTCCCAGGGGTCACTCCGGCGCCTGCCCTCCCCCGGAGCAGGGGTAGGAGCCCCCCTGGAAGAAGGCTGCAGGGATTTGATCCCGGTAGGTGGAGGCTCACTGATGCTCTTTCGCTCACAATCGCGTTTCTGTTCCGCGAGCTGCATTCCCTGCCTGGGTGGGGCATTTCCCTACCTTCGTGCTGGGGGAATCGCCTAAGAAACAAAAAAAGTCGCTGTTTCTCCCCAGACAGGAGGGCAGGGCGGGGCCTTTGTGGGTGCTGGGGGGGGTTCTTCTTTCTTCTTGTGCCCCCCTCTCGCCCAGCTGCGTGGAGCGCACGGACAGCTCTGCGAGAGGTGCTGCTGCTGCTGCCCAGCGATGCCACACGGGTGCAGGGGACACAAAACCCGGCGGCTGCAGGTGGAGAGGATCCGTCCCCTCCGCAGCCTATCGCGTGCTCGAGTTCACCCCCCCTAAATACACACATATATATAAATATATCTCTCTAGATATGCACCCACCTTGTCGTTCAGGTTCTGCAGCGCCTCCTTCCCCGTGGCACTCCTGATCTCCACCTTTCTCCCGAATTCAACAGATGGTTCCCTTCCCTTCCCGCTCTGCTTGGAATAGACGGACTGAGCATCCGGACCCAGGTGGGCGACATCCTTCTGCTTTGCCACCACTTTGTTACATCCGCGGCCCACCGAGAGCGAGTCGAAGTCGATGGTCTTGTTCTCCAGGGAGCCTTCCACCGGGCAGAACATGCCACAGAATTTCTGCCGGGGCTTGGGACTGCCCGAGCCCAGGTTTTTGAAGAAGGCTGGCACTTCTTCCTCCTCGCCCTGCCGCCCGTTCTGCTTTCTCTCAGCCATGGCTGGGGTGGGCTCCCTGCGAAGGGGGAATAACAGCAGCGGTGAGCAGGAGGATCCTGCACGCACACACACACACACACACAAGAGGTGGAGGGGGGGAAAAAAGGGAAAGCGGTAGGAAAGGGACGGATCTGGGTCCTAGAGATACGGCAACATCAACTGCAAAGGGCTGTGCCCGGCAGGTCCCCTGCCCCCATCGGCGCAGGAGCCTGTGGCTCGCTCGCTCTCTGATGCAGCGCAAAGTTGAGGCAAGGATGGGGCAGATCCTGCTGCAATAAAGGGAGGAGGCTTCAAGTTCCCAGCATCCAGATGGGGAGGGAGGGAAAAGGGGAGAGAGAGAGAGAAAGATGAGAAAAAAATTAAAAAAAAAAAAAAGCAGCTCACTCTGCAGCAGAAACTGAGGACTGCTCCGGAAGTGATGCGAGTGGTGAACTGGCAAATGGACTCGATCAGGTTGGAGCAACAGCCCCCATCACACCCACCCTCTCCCCCTCCCCTTCCCCGGCGTGCGGATCTCGCCGATCCAGGAGCCTGACGGGCACCGGGCCCCTCGTCCCGCCCGCCCGGCTGCTCCCCGTGCCCGGGCCGGGCAGAAAGGGGCTCTGTCCGTGCCGCTGCCTTCCTCCAGCAGCGCTTCCCTGCTCCCCCAGCCCCGCAATGGAGGAGAGCTCCGGGAATCCCATTGTTCCTCACTTTCCCCGGCGCCGCGGAGGCGCAGGGCGGGAGCAGCGCGGTCGCAGCTGGCTCCGGGGGGCTGCGGGAGCGCAGCGCTGACTCAGCGTCCTGGGGGTCCGGGCAGCCCCTCTTCAGGGGGGAAAGGGGCTGATGGATGGCACAGGAGAGAGGAGGAGAAAGAGACACAGATGGGAGAGGGGTGTGGGAAGCGGGGAGGGAGGAAAAGGAGCTGGCAAGCGGGACTTACCTCCAGGAGCCGAAATTAGTGACCTTGCGAGTCAATTAAGGCTCTGCAGTGCCAGGAGCCCCCGGTCCCTCCCTGCGGGAATCAGGGGAGGCAGCCAAAGGCGGCTACGGCTGAGGGCAGGTTCGGAGAGGAGGAGACAGAGCGGCCCCGTGCGCTCCTGCCCGCCGTGACAGTGACCCTGCGGAGGGGCCGAGGGGAGCGGGGGGACACCGGGGCAGAGGGGAGGGGGAGACGGGAGATGGGAGCACAGGGACGGTGGGGGGATGGGAGAGGGAGAAGATGGGGGCAGGGGGAGATGGGCAAGGGGAGACGGGGGCGAGGAGGGGTCGGGGCAGAGAGGAGATGGGGGCTAAGGGGGAATGGGGGATGGAGAGCAGATGGGGGCAGAGCGAGGGGGGAGCAGAGCGGAGATAGAGCGCGAGGAGAGGTGCGGAGAGAGGAGATGGGGAAGAGGGAAGACGGGGGCAAGGGAAGAGGGGGTGAGGTCGGGGCGGAGGCGGGGGCCCCGGCCGGCCCGGCGCTGTCCCTTCAGCACCACCCGCGCGGCTCGGGGCGGGTCCGAGCCCGCCGGGCTCTCGCTGCCCCTTCGCTGCTGGGCTCCAACCCAGCTCCTGCTCCGCGTGTCCGGCATCCTCCGGGATTTATTCCCCGGGGTTTGTGCCTCAACGAGCCGCTCCGGGGCCGGCGGGGCGGAGGGAGGGATGGGGTCGGTCCCAAGGGGCAGAGTCCAGCCGACCCTGTGAGCCTGGGGCACCCCGGGGATGTGGGAGCAGAGCCAGCCTGGCCACAGAGGTAAGGAGTGCAGCACACAATAGGTGGAACGTGGCTGTCTCCACCTGACAATACGTTTTTCATGTGTGATTTGGGGCCCTGGGGATAATCCATATGCAATATTTGTGCTGGCCAAACCCAGTGGCCAGGCTACTTATTCCCATGCATTATTCATTGATAGGCATCTTTGCACATGCATACATTAATTGTTAATTGAGAGGCATCTGTGTCCAAATGGCTACCAAGCACCTTTGCAAGATTCAAAAAAAAAAAAAAAAAAAAGAAAAAAAAAAAAAAAAAAAAAAAAAAAAAAAAAAAAAAACAATCAAAAAAACACCAAAAGAAATAAATGTATTTAAAATTAATACTCCCAGAGCCATCTCTCCCTGCAAACCACACCCAAATCAAGGCATTTGTATCCAAAAGGTGGAAAACCACCCAAGCCAAGGTCACAACCAGCAAAGCCCGGTAATAAATGCACAGCACAGTGATAAAAGACTCCAGACTAAAAGGAAAAAAAAAAAAAAAATAAGCCTGCAGCTTGGCCCTGAAGGATGAGGATGATGTGCTCTGGTAACTAATGAAGGAGGGAGGAATCCAAAGGCAGGGGCTCTCCAGGGAAACAGCCCCAGCTCCTTCCCCTCCTGGGATCACCCCCGAGGGCCCAGCAGGGTCAGAGCCACGCTGATCTCAGGTGCATGGCTGGGGCCTGGAGCCCTACAGATGGTCTCTCAGGTACACAGCAAGGCTGATTTATTCAGGGTTTATCAATATTAATTGCCACAGCCGTGCTGATCAGGCAGCACCGGGGCTGGCACTGGCCAGGAAAGGAAAACCTCGGGGTGGTCGTGCTGACACGTCCTGCACTTGGCTGAGGTGGAGGCAGTGGCAGGGCCAGCCTGGGACACAGCTCAGCCACCCCTGGGCACAGCCCTGGGAGATGCTCAGGTGGCCACAGGCTCCGTGGAGGGCTGGGAAGGAGCTGCCAGGAAAGCTGGGGCTGTGCAGGACTGCAGACAGGAGTGAAACCCTGCAGATAGAACTGAACTCAAACATCCCAGAGCTGCTGGGGCTGTGCAGGGATGCAGACAGGAGTGAACTCCAAACATCCCAGAGCTGCTGGGGCTGTGCAGGGATGCAGACAGGAGTGAAATCCTGCAGCAGGACTGAACTCCAAACACCTCAGAGCTGCTGGGGCTGTGCAGGGATGCAGACAGGAGTGAAATCCTGCAGCAGGAGTGAACTCCAAACATCTCAGAGCTGCTGGGGCTGTGCAGGGATGCACACAAGAATGAAACCCTGCAGATAGAACTGAACTCCCAAAGGCTGAGGTTTCCTGCTGTACGGATCTGGCTCTTTTACAATAACCCCACAAAATACAACCTCACTCTGAACATCCAAATCCCCACTCGAGGACACACTCAGCAGCATCTCAGTTTTTTGGGGGTTTGTGTTTCCAGATGGGCTCTTGGGGAGTCTGTCAAAGACCTCACCTGCATCTGCTGATCTGCTGGGACTCTGGCTGGTCTCTCATATCCAACCAAAGATGATTTCAATCACTCAGAGGAAATTCAGGCATTCCAAAAAATGACTGAAGTGCTAAAAGACATCCTCTTTTGGCTGTGTTCTCCTTTTTGGGTATTTCACAGTGTCTGTCTCCTAACTCTGTTTTCATGGTCCTCTCATGGACCCTGAAAAAGAGAGGAAATTTAAAAAAAAATTATTTCCACCTATGAAACCCAAGTATCAGATCTTGCAAAACTCCCAACTGTAGCAAATTCTATTTATTCTGTTACACTTGAACTGAAACAATTAAGTGTGCCTACATGATCCCACAGCTTCATTCCTCAATTATTTCTTCCTCCAGGAAGAGTCTTAGCATGAGTAAAGATGCACCAGGCAGTGCAGTGAGAACCCAGAGCCCCAAAATCACTCTGAGTTTGGGACCAGACAGAAATTTATTGCCTACATGAGTCCCATCAAACCCCTCTAGTGCCTGACACACAAGCCTTGGTTAAGATTCCAGAATTCCCAGTCAGGAATATGAAATTTCTATCAACTTTGTCATCATGAAGAGAATATGGGATGATGGAATTTATATTTCAGTTTGAGTTCACAGCTGCAGAACACAGAACAATTCCTGAGTGGTAATATATTAAACCAGCAACTGGATATGCCCATGCTCTAAGCATGGAAAGAACAAAATTTTACTGAAAAATCACTGGGAGATGATAATCCATGTGTTTATTAATCCCACAGGGTTTCTATTTTCACTGAGAACCACATAAATTACTTTGAGAATGACACTGACCCTCATCTGAATTTCATAAACCCGGCATCAGTATGAAAATTCCTCAGAAAACCACTCATGCTTGGCCCTACAAAGGTGGGGAAACTCTGGAGAAACCTAAACACAACCTTAGAGATGAATCAGGGCAGTTGGAATCACACTGGCAGCTTCATCTCCATGCAGCAGCTTTATATTCTGCACCTGTAATGAGCATTAATTAGTTCTTGCTGTATCAGTTATAGGGATGTGCAGAGCAGAATAAGCTGAATTTGCAGATAAACCATTTAGCAACACGTGAAAATGGGTTAAATTTATAATGTAGGGCGTGGATAATTGATAAAAGGAACAAAAGAGGGAAACTAAGTAGAAACACTTAGAACACTTAGTAAAAATCAGGTTTCCTTAACATCCTGAAACTCTGGACACCTCAGAGCAATCAGGAATAACACCCCAGAAAAGTGATTAACAGAGAGCTTCCCTGAAACTGCAGAGAGTGGCAGAGTTGGCCTAATTTGAGATCCTTTTATGCCCCTGCAGAAAAATCCTGAGTGCCACAAGAACTGCCTGCCTTCAGCACTCAGCACCCGTGAGAGGAGACAATCCCTGTCTGGGGATTGGCCTTGGCAGAGAGAAGGAGAAGGATGGCTTGAAGAGCCTGGGTTGCACCATTTTCTCTTGCAAAAATGACTTGACACTGATAGAAATGAAATGTGAGCACAGAGATAGGCAGTGGGCTGGCTCCTGGTCAAACAAGGGGAAAATTGGGATTCTTTACTCTCCTACTGAGGCTCCCTTCGTGTGCAGAGCCCTGGAATCTGCCTGGAAAAACCCAGGAGCACAGGATTGATCCCCGTGTGACACCAATGGTGATCAGCAACTGCTGCTTTCTGTTCCACCTGGCCGAGAAATCCAAGTTTTACAAGAGCCAGGACAAGGGGGAATGGCTTTAAACTGACAGAGGGCAGTTTTAGATTGGATGTTAGGAAAAAAAATCCTTTCTGTGAGGGTGGGGAGGGAGTGGAGGGAATTCTGCAGCAGCTGTGGCTGCCCCTGGATCCCTGGCAGTGCCCAAGGCCAGGCTGGAGGGGGGCTTGGAGCACCCTGGGGCAGTGGGAGGTGTCCCTGCCCATGGCAAGGGTGGGATTTAAGGTCCCTTCCCACCCAAACTGTTCTGGAATTCTCTGATTCCCCTGCTCATGAAGGAAATGTCGAATGGGGCTTTATTCCATTTCATTCTCACAGTTACTTCCAAGGCTGAACAATCAAACTTGATTTGAATTAGAAACAAGGCAATATAAGCTCTACGTTGCTTCATTTGCATTCCATCCTTAGGTGAGATAATTGCTGCAAGTCCAGAATTTTCTTCATTATTTAACAATTAAGAACTCAGACAGAAATTACAGCAGCATATTCCACCATTAAATTGCCATTATTAAACTAAAAGACAGCAACTACTTCCAAATCTGGGGGTCTTCCTATTGCAAATAATTAATTACTAATACCTCCAGTGGGTGCAAGATTTATCATGCAAGGCAGGATCCCAGTGAAATTTGGGTATTTGCAGAAGCAGAACTCCACTGAGTCAATTCTCCAGCAAAAAATGAGCAAAGACAGCCTGGCACAAGCCACTGTGCCAATCTAAGGGATGGCTTGGAGAGCTCCAGCCTGGATTTTTGTGGGGGATGATCCCTACAGCTCCCTTCCAACCCAAACCTCTCTGATTCTCAAGGAGAAGCTGGACAAAGCTGGAATATAAATCAACATTTTCGGGGTGCTCAGAGCAAGGATCTGTTTAGGCTGTGCTGAGCTCTGCGACCAGCACTGCTCACAGAACTATGCAGCCTTTAAAAACATCAACTTGTTGCATGTGCCACTGCAATAATTTTAATTTCCCTGCCTGGCCAGGAGCTGGGAAAGGCACCTTCCCTCTTTCTGGGTGTTGCCTCACCCATTGCTGCTCCCCACATCCCACCCTGGCATTTGAATTTTCCAAGGCACAGGCTCAGGATCAAGAGGTGGCACTGAATAACTGCCATTTCCAGAACGTTCCTTGAGAATTAAGAATCCAACTGAATCCTAAAATGCTTCATTGGGTTGGAAATTGTTCTGGCAGAGCACAAAAACTGAAAGACCAAGTTGTCCACGGAGAAATCATTAACCAGCTTCCCTTTGGGATATGATAATTGCTGGAGTGGCTGACAGATTTTCTTGGCGGTGAGCACTCAAAGACGAGACACATTATTTCAGGAACATTAAAGACCAGCAGAAAAGTCTTTTGATAAATGAATACAGTCCATTCAAATGCTGAAACAAAGATCATTTTCTTCCCCTGCTCCTTTTTATTTCTCTTTATCCTATGCCTCACTTTTCCTTTGTGGTTTTTTCCCTCAGCCGCCTCAGCTAACATAAAGTGGCCCCAGCAAATTTCTGTCATTTAGATTTTGTTTCCAGTGGGTTTTAGTCCATGCAAACAGTTTTATTCCATGCAACCCCCCTGCCCACAGCCAATATACAAATATTGAGTCAATGATTTTCCAAAGGCCCAAATGGAAATGAGGCCCACAATTCCCAGTGACTTCCAGAGGGAGTGGAGACCCTCATTGCTATCAAAATCTCTCCTCACCCATCCAGCGTGTGAAAGGCACCAGCCTACCCTAAAATCAGATTTTTCTCAGTTATTCCCAGGGCAATCATGGACAGAAGCAACAGGAATCTCTCAGAAGCGTTCAGTATTTAAGGCAGAATTTCCAAAATTGTTGATTTCCCTGAGATCCATAAGTGTCCTGTGACATTTGGAAGCCCCACCACAGCTGAATTACAGCTGCTGACTGAGATCTGCTTCTTCCAGACAGTGTCATGAAGAGAACTCACCCAGCTAACCACAAAAAGGCAGCATTAAATATTAACATTTCCTCTGAACTCCTCTCTCAGAATATGACAGCTCCTGGCTCACCACCACTGGCACTCATGTGGAGCTGGGACTGGGCAGGAAATAGCCATTGATTTGGGGACTGGAAATTATCCAAAGTTTTGCCAGCATTGTCTCAAAAGGGCCCAGAATCCATCATGGCAAAACCTTTACTATTGGAACATGGATCAAAACCTGCCCTTCCAAGGCAGGGAAGCCAAAAAGCAGAGAGGAATGAGTGGATATCAGTTTGTGTCCTGTCACTGGGGTCTCCTGACTGCTCCCACCTCCCCAGATAAGATCTTCCCACTGCAGACATTCCAGAGCTGGGATCCCTGTGGCCTCACACACCTTCCAAGTGCTGTGTTCATAAATAATGATGTCAAAAATAACAGCAAGGGTCATAAAGCACAGCTCTGTTGGCCTGTGAGTGATTCACCAGCTTGGCTTTGTGTGCTGCAGTTCCCTGGGTTCCTCTGAGACAGGGCACAACAGCACTGAAAACAAAAATCAGCTGTAAATTCAACGTGAGGAGGAGCCCAGACACACGAAAACCAATTTCTTCTTGGATTAACAAACTGCAACAGCATCAGGGCTGAAGCCCAGCTTCACCTTTCCTTTCAGCCCCTCTAGAATTGCTCTCTGCTGTCCCTGCTCTTCCCTAGCCATTCTTACAGCATTCCCATTCAGTGAAACTGCCTCTCCTTTTATTGGAGTGAAAATACTTCAGTGTAACATCCCCTGCCCTGTGGCACTGACAGTTCAGGGTGCTGGGCTCAGGGGAGGCTTCCTTGGGCAGCTCTGAGCCCCCAGAGGCAGAGACAGAGCCCACCCTGGGACCAGAGCTGGGATATCCACCACACATCCACACAGAAATCCTCCCCCTCTCCCCTGTCAGGAGTTCACTGGGGGTGTCTGAGCCCCATGAGCTGGAAGGAAGGAGGGGCAGGGCCCATCAGGCCCCAGGGAGGAAGGGATGCTGGGTGAAAACCAGGTGAGCTCACAAGGTGCTGCTGGTGCTGGTGGTTCTGTTTATCAGCTTCACTGCCTGGAATCTCTCTCCCAGTTCATTGCACAAAAGCATCTTACCTTTAAGCTGCATTAAGCAGCTTCACCTCGTGTTTGGGGGTGGCTTTAGAGCCTATTTTAAACACAGGGCACCTGTCTGCACAGGTAGGCTCTGCAAACCAGCCCTGGGTGCCCTGCTGGTTCACATGCACACAATCACTGACCTGCTGAACCAGGGGAAGGAGAGGGAAAATGTCTTGAATCCATTGATAAACAGACTTTGTCCTGCTTTATTCTGCAATAAAAATGCCAACCAGAGGCAGTAACAGAGAGCTGCTGCACTGGAAATCCAATGGCTGTGGCTAAGCTGGGCCATAGTGCCAGATTGGTGCCATTTCCAACTGGCAAAAATGGGAAATAACCACACAAAACAGGTTTACAAGCAGTGGAACACTTTCAACAGAAAGAGCTAAAGCTTCATATATCCCTCACATTATCATTGCAGCAGGGCTGTATAATATTGCAATATAATATTATAAACATACACAGAAGCAGCAGCCTTTTCCAAAGGTCTCAAGCAAAGATTTTTTGATGATCAGTGTTCCCAGAAAACTGGGATTTGGTTCAGTATCAGAACAGGGAAGACAAGCAGCTAAACAAAAACTTCATGCTGAAAATATTAAAGCAAAAAAAAAAAAATATCAAACCAACTCATTAAACCCTTCCCTAGAAAGGAAAACTTCACTTTTCTCTCTTGTTCTCACAAAGGTTTCTCTCCTCTCCACGTGTGGTGCCTGGGAGAGCCAGTGCTCACTGGAAAGGCACCTTGGTGTCACTGAATTTTAACATAAAGCTAAGAAGAAGTTTCAAGCTTCAGTTTTGAGCAGTGCTGTGCCCTGGGCTGTGTCTGCACTGCTCAGGTTCCTCATTTGGCTGACACAGCTTGAAAAGGCCACGCTGCCCAGCAGGAGAGCCCAGGCCCTCGTGCAGAGCCTCCATCCCAGCGCTCGCACACGGCCCCCCAAACCATTTGTCATTTCTGCAAATCTCATCTCATTACATTTTAAACAGTCCCACAGACAAAGGCAGCATTATTGGCCTCACTGTACACATGGGAAATGAGGCATAGAAATTCAAATTCACCTCCAGCCACAGCAACAGCCTGGGACAGAGCAAGACACTGGGCCAGGCTCTTGTTGTGTGCAGCCAGCCCTGTTTGGGGATCCTCCTCCACCACTGCTCTTCCCCCACAGTTTCCAGCCCCTGTTTCCAGGCAGGAATAGCATCAGTGGAAAAGAGACTGAAGTGACCAACAGCCTCAGACCTCTTTGTGCTGCTCTGCACAAAGTCTGGGGCGTTGCTGCTGCTGCTGTGAACCAACGTCCTCATGATGCACTTATTAAATAAATCTAATCTTATTAAACTGCATTACAAGCTTTTATTTCATAAATCTGCTTGCCTCACAGATCACCCAGAGAGTTAACTCCTGCCTGGACTCTGCTTTTCCTCTCCACAACCCTGCAGAAGGCACTCCTGACAAACCAGACATCCCTGTGATCCCGTTGCTGCCAAGTTGGAGCACTTGGATGAGGATGGGAGCATCCAGGATGCTGCTTCAGCATCCCATAAACTTGGCACCAGTGCTTCAAAAAGAGTGCAGGTTGCATTCCCTTCACTCTGTGCTTTACACATGGAGATATTTGTTTAAAATCACCCCAAACCCCTGTTGGAATGAACACTAACTCTTGGAGGGGAGCAGCAGAATTTCTGTTCTATTCTGTGTAAAGCAGCCTTTCCTGACTGGGTGTGTTGGGATTCTGTTTTAAAGCTCTGAGGCAACACTAAACAATTTGTTAAATAAAAATGAGTGAATCAAATCATAAAGTTTCAGGTTTCCATCTGATAGGGACCATCTCCTCTGGAGGCCAAGCAGGTTGAGTTGTGCTTTTGTAGGATCAAAGGAAAAGTTTTCAGAGAAAGTTCTGACCTCAAAATTAAGAGCTGCAGTTTAAGAACCACTTAATTAACTGCAAAGATAATTTGAATAAATATTTTATATATATTTTGATAACTGGAGTAAATCGATACATCGATCTTTTAATTTATCAATTAGAAAATTAGATGTGGGGATCAAAGACAAAAAGACATAATAGCAAAACAAATTACTTAAGATGTCTACTGCATTAGGCACTAATTAATCAGCATCTCAAAAATGAGGTCTAAGAAATATTAGTGTTAAGGCAAGCAATTATTTACTAATAAGAACATGTACACAACTCAGCACCAACAGAATTACCTGAAACATCATCAACATCAGAAAATCCATGAAAATCCAGGCAATTTGGTGGAGCAGGATTTTAAAGCACATCATTTTCAGTGTGTCTCATTCAACTCAAGGCAGGACACGTTCCCTGAGCCCAAAATACATTCCCCACTCTGGAACTTTAACAAACAGCAGCAGAAACTAAGTTAAGGCAAATACTGAATGTTTCACCAGCACGTGGGGGGAATGATCACATCTGATAGAAAAGATGCTCTGACTGAGGATGAATTTTAGGGTGCTGGGAGGAACCAGGCACCACTGTCGGCAGGAATAATTAATGAAGTTGAGGAGCTGGGTTTGATTGCTTATGAGAACACAAGGAACGTGGTCGCTGGAAACCTCCTTGGAGATGATTCAGTCTCTCACCTGTGACTCTCCTTTGGGAGTCCCTGTGTGTGTGCAGCCCTTAGCCTCGGCTCATTTTCGCGGTTATTTGTGTTCTGTCCTGAACAAAGACCATTAATGCCAATTCCTGAGCTCCTTCCCCAGTTCTGGGGGAGCCTCTCCTCCTTTAACCTGAACAAAGCTGTCAAAAGGCGCGGTGACATCGAGCCCCTGCTCCCAGCCCTGCCCTCCGGTGCTCTCCACGGCGGCAGCAGCTCCCAGCAGCGCTGGCAGAAGGAGAGGACCTGCTTTGTGTCTGGAGAGGGGACGAGATAAAGGAGCACAAATTCAGCCTTCAGCAGCTGCTGAACCCACCGGCCCTGGTGCGTCCTGCAAAAACACCTCTGTAAACCCACGGGCTTTCCCTCCCGCCGAGATCCAATGGATAAAGCTCCCAAATTCCCCCTCTTTGTGTGCCACGGGCGCATCGTGGAGTGCGCAGAGACAAAGGAAGAAAGCACAAGCTCACAAAGGAGCCCCCGGCTAAAAGAGCGCCGTGCACTCAGGGGTTAAAAAGGGAAGCGAGCTGTGAGGATGTTTGGAACAGCAGGGCATCAGCTGGAGCCGGCACGGAGCCTTCCCCACTGCCATTCATAACAGAATCAGGAGGCAGAAAGTTACTATAGCAATGGCAGCAGAATGCAGCTCTCGAGGGGCTGAGAGAGCTCCTGCAGACATCGGGGCTCTGCGTCCCCGTCCCGCCAGCTCCACACACCAACATCCCCTCCCCGGCACGGAATTCTCACTGCAGATCACTGAATTTTGGCTTGAAGCACCCTGAAAGGAGGCCCAGCCGGAGACAAAGCACAAACATCCACCCCCTCGCTCTCCAGGTGCTGAAGCGGCCAAAAAGTCACCCCTGGCTGCACAAGAAAAAAGATTGGGTTCACTTTATGTGACAAAAAACACTGGGCAATAAAACCATCTGTGGGCACAGAGCCCTCCCTGAATGCCTTTTCCCAGGCATTATCAGCTGTGGATTTCTCCATTTCCAGCAGGTTAAAGCTGTGTGATCCCTCTGGCCAGCAGTGTGACCAGGGTGTGACAAGGGACCCTCAGGTGTCCGGGACCAGCTCCAAACCTGGCCCTGCAGAGCTGGGCTCAGCCTCTGACCCGGCCTGGGTTTGACACAGCTTCAGCAGCGCGGATGGGGCTGGTGTGAGATGGATTCAGTGCTGCTGGTTCAGCTCCAGGGGTCACAGTCCCCACATGGGCTGCGCCAGAGCTGAACCCATCTCGCAGCAGATCCCATTGTCCCCGCACAAACACGGGAAAGCCCCGGGGAATCTGATCCAGAAGGGCTGGCTGGGACACAGAGCAGCTCCCTGCAATTGTCAGAAGCCCCAAAGCGAAGGTCTAGTTCAGATACATCCGTACAGATCCTCTCCCTGCTCCGCAGATCATTCCCTGAAAGCCTAAAATCACAATTTCTGTGTTGATCAGGAGAGATGCTGAAGGGATGTTCGTGGAAAGAAAGGCACGATCAGCCAAGGAACATCACAGTGTGAATGTCAATTAAAGCAGCCACAATACCTGCTCACCCCCGGGGCTTTTAACAGATGATGGGAACACAAAAATGGCTTTAAACACTCCTTGTGTCTCCCTCCTGTTTATCCCCATGTCCAATCGAGCGATTAAAATCAGCCCCAGAGGAAATTTCCCATTCAGGGAAGGTTTTGGGCTACATTTCCCCCCCCTCTATTATCAAACAGTTGCTGTCTGAGTTCTGCCACAGATTCACAGTGTAAAAACAGAGCAGACTGGGACCGCTTTTGCCAAAAATAAATAAATAAATAAAAAATCTTGCAATCTCTATTTTAATTTCTGGATTAGCAGAACCAGCCTCTTCCACCACTTGTGAGGCAATGGCCCCAGCAGCAAAGCCCATCCATCCCCAGCTGGTGCAGCCTCCACGCAGCACCACTGACACCCTCCCTGATGATTTTGCCTCAGAAATCTCACCTCGTGTTCCCCAACTTTTGATGCTGACCGTGCTGCACACCGAACGGGGGGCTGCTGCAAGCACTGATTTCAAAAGAGGCCACGTTGCCTTGGTTACCCACTGCCAAGCCTCTCCCGAAATCTGCCTTTGCCTTCATTTGTTTCCTCGTTACTGAGGAATTTCCTCTCGCAGACAGCTGGACTTAAACGAGTCGATTAAATAAATTAAAAAACACCTGAGGGAAATGCCCTTGGATGTGCATCGCTTGTGAAGTCTTGTACAAGAGCAGCAGCAGAGGATGCCCTGCTCCATCAGCTTGGCCACTGAGGAGGTCCCAGAGCACTCCAGGCTCAGCCTGAGGAGCTGGAGCTGGAGCTGACACTGCCCTGCTGTCCATTGGTGGTGAGACAGAAACAAAACTGGGGCATCACTGCTGCTGCCTGTGCCCAAAGCTGCCCCTGCCCCAAAGCCCAACCCTGCACAGCCCACAGAAGCTGAGGGAGGAAAGAAATCCCTTCGTGCCCATTTTACAGAGGGGGAAGAGCAGGATCTTCAGGATTGTCAGATTTGAGGGTGACAAGGAGGCCTCCAGCAAGGGGTGGGGGGGGCTTGGCACAGGGGCTCACACCAGGGGGGGTTCAGGGTGCTGAACACTCATCAACACAGCACAGACCAAAATTACTCAAATACATTCATCAGGGGCTGCCTTTGATACACAGACACGTTGAGAAAAACTTGGACGTGTCAGTGGGAAAATCCAAAGAAGAAGACGAAGCCAAATCCAACAAAAGCAGCTCTCACAGTTTCTCCTCCTGTTCCTAGAAATTAGCTATTTTCTGTAGCCTCAGTTAAAAATAACACCTGATTAAAATTTTCAACACTGTCTGGGAGAATTGAATCAGAGCCCACTAAAATGTTAATACTTACTGAGAAAGGTCTCTGCATTCTTCTGCGTAGAGAGCAACTTAGATTTGCTTAATCCCATTTTTGGAAAGTACAGGCAGCATTTTCAGCACTGGAAAGCAAAGAGTTATTCCTATCTATGTTCATGAGATTTCTAATTGCCACAGCAAGTGAAAAGGATTTAAGAATGTGAAATAAATAAGATATCCTGCAGCACTCCTGCTCCACCTATGCTGAGTTGTAAAGGCCACCTCTAAGGCTTTCAGTGTTGAATTTTAATTGGATCTTCCAGACAGAAACAATCAACTCCTCACACAGGAGTGCCAGTAAGGAGAAAGAAAAAGGAATTTTAATTGCACCGTAATCCTTCCTTCTTGCAAATGCCACATTGCAGGGACCTACCAGACTAGAACCAAATGCAAAATTCACTGGGAACCTCTCAAAAGGAAACACATTCAAATCCATCCATAGATGGATCTCCAGGCAGTTGGCCATGCTGTTGTTTAATGCAGGAAGTAATATAAATTAAACTATTTGTCACTCCTAACTGAAAGGGAAAAAGGGGAACCAGCCAATTTGTCAGCAGATTTTGTCTTCATCGTAATTGCTGTATCCATCTTTCCTCCCCATCCCCACCACAGGCCCTGCTCCAGCCTGTCAGCACTTCTCACACTCAGCTTTGTGCCTGGGAAAACGTTCCATCCTATAGTTCATAGATCTTGATGAGAGGCCTATAAATAGACACCATTTTCTGCCCTTCTTCCTGGGCTGGATCCGTCACCCTGAGCAGCAAAATCACCTCTCAGAGCTGCACAAAGCCAAAGGTTCTGCTCTGCAGGGCACAGAGGTGGATGGGGGAGAGCCCACTGGGCCACCCTGCAGCCTGAGATCACCTGCAGCTCATCAGGTGCATCAGGAGTGGTCCTGAGAGCTCTGCTAAATATTCAGGGCTGACAACAGCCTGCCAAGCCCAACTCCTGATGATCCTGACAAAGATTTGCCAAGAGGATTTGAGATCCAGCTCCTGTTGGGTCTGTGCTGCACCAGGAGGGGCCCTGATGGCCATGAAGATGATGATGGGGGATTGAGGTGGCTTTTTTGGGAGTTATGGGACTCTGCCCTCTCAGAACCTCCTGCCCAAATTAGTTTTGGCAGCAGGGTATTGGGCCAGGGCTGTGGACTTGTGTCCATTTACATCATGGAATCACAGAATGGTTTGGAAAGGACATTAAATCCCACCCAGTGCCACCCCAGCCATGGCAGGGACACCTCCCCCTGTCCCAGGGTGCTCCAGCCTGGCCTTGGGCACTGCCAGGGACCCAGGGGCAGCCACAGCTCCTCTGGGAATTCCATCCCAGCCCCTCCCACCCTCCCAGCCAGGAATTCCTTCCCAAAATCTCATCTAACCCTTCCCTCTGTCAGTTTGAAGCCATTCCCCCTTGTCCTGGCACTCCAGGCCCTTGGAAAGTCTCTCCATCTTTCTTTTGGGATCCTTCAGGCACTGGAAGGCCCCAGTGGGGCCACCCCAAAGCTTCTCCTCTCCAGGTGAACAATCCCAGCTCTCCCAGCAGAGCTGCTCCAGCCCCCTGCTCCCCCTGCAGCCTCCCCTGGGCTCTCTGCAGCACCGGCTCCTCCATGGGGCTCTGCACAGGACCCCCAACTCTCCCCAAAGCCTGAAAGCAAACTTTCCAAGCATCTTTCATTCGTGACCATCAGGATGTCAAAGGGAAAGCCCCAATAATTCCCAATAATTCCCCAATAATTCCCAATAATTCCCAATAATTCCCAATAATTCTATTAATTTCCAATAATTTCCAACAATTCCCCAATAATTCCCAATAATCCAAATAATTCCCAATAATTCCCAATAATAATTCCCAATAATAATTCCCAATAATTCCCAATAATTCCCAATAATTTCCAAGAATTCCCAATAATTCCCAATAATTCCATTAATTCCCAATAATTTCCAAGAATTCCCAATAATTTCCAATAATTCCCAATAATAATTCCCAATAATTCCCAATAATTCCCAATAATTCTATTAATTCCCAGTAATTTCCAGTAATTCCCAATAATTCTCAATAATTCCCAATAATTCCCAATAATCCAAATAATCCAAATAATTCAAATAATTCCAATAATTCCAATAATTCCCAATAATTCCCAATAAGTCCCAATAATTCCAATAATTCCCAATAATTCCAATAATTCCCAATAATTCCCAATAATCCCAATATTTCCCAGTAACTCCCAGGGCAGCCAGGCCTGGGTGGAGCAGTTCAGCCGTGCTGCTGCTCCAGGTTGGATGGGATGCTTTGGGAACTCCACGGGGTTTTGTGTGGATGTGAGGATGCTTTGCAACCCTGCTGAAAATCAGATTGCACGTTCTCCTTGTGCTTGTCCCTGATTGCCCCAGCTAATGAGCTTTCAGTGCACTGAACCCTACTTAATACACCGCCTAATAAAATGAGAGTAATTAATCAATTATCCAAGAGGGCCCAGCTTTTGATCGTTCCTACCACAGCAGGCAGGGGCCTTCCCCCACCCTGCTCAGCATCACAAAGCTCCCCTTTCTGACGGCCTGGGCAGCAGCAGGGGCCTCTGGGGTGGGTGACAGCCTGCTGGCCACTCTCTGGCCCTGCTGGCCATGTTCTGTCCCTGCTGGCCACTCTCTGGCCCTGCTGGCCACTCTATAGCCCTGCTGGCCACACTCTGACCCTGCTGGCCACTCTATAGCCCTGCTGGCCACTCTCTGGCCCTGCTGGCCACTCTATAGCCCTGCTGGCCACTCTATGGCCCTGCTGGCCAAGCTCTGTCCCTGCTAGCCACACTCTGACCCTGCTGGCCACTCTCTGTCCCTGCTGGCCACGTTCTGTCCCTGCTGGCCACTCTATAGCCCTGCTGGCCACTCTCTGGCCCTGCTGGCCACACTCTGTCCCTGCTGGCCACTCTCTG
Source organism: Cettia cetti (assembly GCA_013401135.1). Lineage (NCBI taxonomy): Eukaryota > Metazoa > Chordata > Aves > Passeriformes > Sylviidae > Cettia > Cettia cetti. The sequence goes on from VZUI01031671.1 coordinate 19,679, forward strand.
GCCCTGCTGGCCATGCTCTGTCCCTGCTGGCCACTCTCTGTCCCTGCTGGCCACATTCTGTCCCTGCTGGCCACTCTCTGGCCCTGCTGGCCACACTCTGGCCTTGCTGGCCACTCTATAGCCCTGCTGGCCACTCTCTGTCCCTGCTGGCCACGCTCTGGCCCTGCTGGCCACTCTCTGTCCCTGCTGGCCACACTCTGTCCCTGCTGGCCAAACTCTGTCCCTGCTGGCCATGTTCTGTCCCTGCTAGCCACACCCTGGTCCTGCTGGCCACACTCTGTCCCTGCTGGCCACTCTCTGTCCCTGCTGGCCACGCTCTGGCCCTGCTGGCCACTCTCTGGCCCTGCTGGCCACACTCTAGCCCTGCTGCCTGGACAAACTCGTGGCCTCGCTGCCTCTTGTCACCTGCCAAGCTGCTCTCCAGTCTCCCGCCAGGAGAACGCAGTTTATGGTGGGATCACAGACTTGTTTGGGTGGGAAGGGACCTGAAAATCATCCAGTGCCACCCCTGCCATGGGCAGGGACACCTCCCACTCTTCCAAGTTGTTGGAATTCTGGAAATTCAGTTTTAAGATTTTAGTATATGGTAATATATGGGGCAATATGGAGGATTTGGGGTGTTGCCTGGGTCCTTCTTCTGCACCTTCTTTTTCTTGGTTTTGGGTGGTTTTTTTCTAATTGGGTGAAAAAGGTCTGCATTGCTGGCCTTGGGTGGTCATTATTGGGTCAGAAATATAAATAATATCGGTGTCACCTCGTTATTGGGTGATTATTGCTTAAAGAACCTTGGAAAGAGCCAGAAGAAGTGCTCCATTTTACCTCATTTCTCTGACTTGCTGGTTAGAGCTTATGACTTGTGAGGCTGCAATATAAATAAGAATTAATAAACACCGAGTCTGAACACAAAGCTGTGACTCTTGTGTGTTAATCCCAGCTCTAACACGAAGAAAAGAAGATAAAAAATCAACACCAGGCTGCTTGGAGCCCTGTCCAGCCTGGCCCTGGGCACTCAGGGGTGCAGGGGCAGCCAGAGCTGTGCCAGGGCCTGCCCACTGTTGTTCCTCCCCACTGACTGAGGATGTTCCTCTTCTCCAAACCCAAGCCCTGTGAGCTCTCTGTGCCACCCCACTTTGGTATCCCCACTTTGAGCTGTTTGTGCTCTCCGGGGGAAATGCAGACCCACAGCACTGGGGGTGACAGTCCCACCCTCAGCCAGGCTGATCCTGCTCCAAACCCGTCCCTAAAACATCATTTGCTGCAATCCCTGGAGCAGCCAGAGCTCCAGGAGTGTCTGCTGCTCCCACTTGGCTCGTTCCTCAGACTGTCTCCTGCTGCTGTGCTGACCTTGACAGATGCCAAGTCTCTCCTCCTATTTTAGTCCACTGAAGCTCCTGGCCTTGTTTTATGTTCCCTCTTTAACTTAGGCTGCCCCTCTGCCACGGCAGCACAGCAGTAAAACCCTTGGAAGTCATCCCAAAAGAGGAACTACTGCAAACACTTCGCTATTTACTGCTCACAGCTGAGGGAAAAAAAGTGTCTTCCTTTATTGTAGAACTAAAAAAGAAGAACTAAACCCCCTGCAGGAGCCTATCTGTGAGGAAAAAAGGATTTCTTCCACCTTAGTGACAAATGTTTCATTTCTAGTGGGGAAAGAAAAGGAAAAGTCCTAAGCAACCTCCAAAATCATCTTGCCAAGGCTTCTATGAACCTCACAATGCATTTCCAGAACACTTTGGGAGTTGATGTTCTCTGAACTCCACAGTGAGCAGGGAAGGTTCATGTGCTGTGCCTGGGATCTTTGTGGATGCTGAAAACATGCAGGTTCCTCCTGTGTTTTAATTTTTATTTGTGGAAAGATAAAACAGCACCTGCATGGGGCCCCCCAACCTTATCACCTGGGAGGAAGGAAGGATAAATCAGGATTATCAGCCTTGGATAAAGGAATAGAAGAAATATCAGCCTTTCAGTGAAAGAAACCTCACTGTAATTTAGGCAAAGAACATCACAGAGCTCCAGACCATTCCATTTCATTCAGCTCTGCCTGAATAAACCTGAATACATCGGGGTCAGGCCCTGCCAGAACAATTCATGCAGGCTCTGATTCATCCTGCAGTGCCCTCCTTCCCCTCCGAGCTGCACCAGCCCCGGCAGCTCCAGCAGGGCAGGGGGAGCTCTGAAACCGTCAGCTCTCCAGAATTCCTCTGGGTTCCATCAGGGCAGGGGAGCTCTGAAACCTTCAGCTCTCCAGAATTCCACTGGATTCCATCAGGGCAGGGGAGCTCTGAAACCTTCAGCTCTCCAGAATTTCTTTGGGTTCCATCAGGGCAGGGGAGCTCTGAAACCTTCAGCTCTCCAGAATTCCTTTGGGTTTTTGTCACTGTTGGACATGAAAATGAAGAACTTGACTCCAGGTAGAAGAAAGATCAGAAAGGCTTTATTTTATTTATTTTATGGTTTTTTATAACATGCTGTGCTAAGGAACCGTATAATTGGTCAGTAAAAACAACATTTCACTGGTTAAATAATGGAAATAACATCTGTGAGAGGGTTGTTGTGAGAACTCAGAAGTACCACGATTATTTACATGGATCTGTCCTCGAGGCAAGAAATTTTCCCAGAAGCAGAAAAATCAGCAGCAACTTCACAGACTCAGAAAATCAGACCCACAGCTTCTGAAGGAAATAATCCTTCACCCCTGAATGAACACCTAAGCAGAGATAAAGGCAGGAGGAGCCCAGCCCCAGCCACAAGCCCGGTCAGGGAGCAGCAAGCCGGTGCACAGAGCCCCGCATTCCAGACCGGGTGGATCCGCCGAGGTCTGGAAATGCCGGGTGTGACAGCGCTGCTGCAGGGCAGCTCCCTCCTGCCAGCCTGCTTCTGCTCATCTGGGATTGCAAACCGGGCAGGTGATCCTGGATAACAGCTGGGAGCAGCGCAGAGCTCAGCAGCGCCGGCAGGAAGGGCTCGTCTGAAGAGCCTGGTGTTAAAGGGACGGGGCACGACAGAAATCCACGCTCATCCTGACAGGAAAATCCCTCAAGTGCTGACAGCAAGGCTTTCAGAAGTGCTCAGCAATTAAAGAGGTCCAAATTCCTGATGTGGCTGCCTGCAGCAGGCTGTGCATCAATTTCCTGGAGTGAGCCAGGGAAGGAAGGAGGTTTTGCTTTTTGTCTTTATTTCCTCATGGTCCTGTTGGAGGGATGGAGCAGCTCTGCTGTGAGGAAAGCTTGAGAGGATTGGGATTGTCCAGGCTGGAGAAGAGAAGCTTTGGGGTGACCCAGTTGGGGCATTCCAGTACCTGAAGGAAAATGTCAGAGACAATTTCCAAGGGATGGAGGGCCAGGACATGGGAATGGCTTCCCACTGCCAGAGGGCAGGCATAAATGGGACTTTGGGAAGGAATTCCTGGCTGGGAGGGTGGGGAGGAGCTGGGCTGGAATTCCCAGAGGAGCTGTGGCTGCCCCTGGATCCCTGGAAGTGCCCAAGGCCAGGCTGGAGCCCCCTGGGGCAGTGGGAGCTGTCCCTGCCATGGCAGGGGTGGCTCTGGTGGGATTTAAGGTCCTTTCCAGCCTCAAACATCCACGATCTGTCAGACAGAGGCAGGAAGAAGCCACCAAAGAGGAGGCTCAGCTGCAGGAACTTCAAAGCCCTGAGAGTCCCTCAGGTGTGGGGAAGAGCCTGGATTGCTCTGCTGGGAGTGAGAGCAGGGAGGAGCTGGCACTGCTCTGCCACAGCCCCCTCAGACAGCTCACCCTCCCCAGCAAACCCAGGGCCATTACAGCTTCTAATCTATCAGAATAGAGCTGCAACCTTCCCTATAAATTCCTGGGAAATTATCTTTGAGGCAGAGCTATTTTAGCAGCCAGCCAGCAAAAGAACAGCCCACAGCAAGCTCAGGGCAGTAATTGAGGATGCTGCTGAGGCTGGAGCTGTTTGAGAGTACCTGGGAGAGCACAGGCACAGAGATCTGCTCTGTGGTTAAATCCAGGGAACTCCACATCCCTCTTGGAACAAAGCTTGGAGTGGCAGAGGTGGGAGGATAAATACAGGGAAATGCAACAGCCGTTCCTTTGGTGATAGAAACACTCTGGGAGATTGCTCCCTGGCCAGGGAAAATCAGAGGGAGGCAGAGGCAGCACAGAATATCTGAGCACAGGTGAGAATATCTGAGCACAGGTGAGAATATCTGAGCACAGGTGAGAATATCTGAGCACCCACCAGCACCCTGCAAGAGATTAAACCTCAGCACAGACACCTGGGTTAAACTTTAAATTCAATTTATGCCTTATAAAATCTGTGTTAGCCCACTCTAGGGTGTTTATAGAGGAAAAATACAGCTGGAAGGAACAGGACCTGATGAGGAGCACACAAGGCTGTCCAGACTGCTGTGATTAAATGCTTTACAGAAGATTCTTTAGGCCAAATCCTATTCCTTATTTCCCTGTCTGAGCCTAATGCTACAAATGTGCATGACACCTTTGCTCCAGTGACCATGCAAAAAAATACAGATTTTACTCATTTTATGCCCCCTCATCTTGAGCCAAATCTCCTTGTTCTTATCCTCAAAGTGAAACACAATGTAGTCTATGCACTGAGGGAAATTTTATTTTATCTCAAATAAAATAACATATATTATATGATATTATTGATATGATTAATGTAATGTAATGTAATGTAATATAAATTTCCCCCACCTCAGGAAAAGGAACAATAAATAAAAACACCACCAGAATTGCAGACTTCCCTTGAAGCATTCCAAATTGGAGCAGTAAAATATCTCCACAGCTGTGAAAAAATACAGTGTCAGTTTTACCCAATTGTAGGCAATTAAAAAAAAAAAAGCTTTTAAAAATGCTAAATTGTGACTAATTACAAGCCAAATGTTTCTCTTTTCTTCATGTTGCCCAGAATCAACACACACAAAGGTCAAATGATGAAGAATCAGTGTCCATGGATTGAATTTTTTTAAAAAATCAAGCCGGGATGAGAGAAAAGTCTGTTTTTTCCAGAGAAGTTTCTGCATTATCAGGAAGGGCTGCAGCAGCTCCTGGTTAATCAAGCTGCTGAAAGGTTAATTATCTGTCAGAACACACATGGGGTGGGGGAAAATCCCTGCGAGCAGTTGCCAGGGAGTTGAGGTTCAGGAACAAAAGGCAAATCGGTGCTCGGGGCAGGGAAGCTCCATCCTGGATTAGGGAAGCACTTGCAGGGCTGGCACCTGCAGGGTCGTGATCCCGTGTGGGAAATCCAGGCACAGAAAATCCTCAAAACCTCCTTCTGAGGGCCAGACAGGAATCAATGCAGGGTCTGATCTGAGACCTTGGGAAAGGCTTCCAGATTTAGGGACCAGAAGCGAAAATGTGGATTTGTAGTTAAAGCAGAAACATGTCCAACTAGAGAGTGGAAAGTTTTAAAGTCTAAGATATAGAGTATTTATGAAGGTAGTAAGAAGTTTTTAGGGGTAGTTCTGTAGGTTTGTGTCTCATTAGAGGATTGGTTAATAAAATCTGCACTGTGGCAAAATGTGTAAAACAAAATAATTAATGATTGGGTTAAGGACACTAACGAGCTTTGTGGCAGTGGTTTATTGGCTAATAAATCTTTAAAAGGAATTGTAGCTAAAGACCTTGGGACTGCTGACCACTGACCTCTGACCTCTGACTTATGCAGTGAAGAGTTGTCAGCCTCCTCTGAGGCTGCAGAAACAGCAATAAATCGTGCTGAAAGCATCTCTCAGTGGTTCTGTCTCTCCCGTGTGATCCCGACCATCCCCAGCACGTGCAGGACTGATCCCCGTGGGTGCTTCCAGCCCAGGATATCCCGTGGTTCTGAACTATCTGCAGGCAGGGCTGGACTGAGAGCTCCCTGTGCCAGATGGACTGAGGAGCACAGACAGGGCAGGAGGAAGAACAGCTGGGAGTTCACCTGCAGGGCTCTGTCCCTCTGTGCCTGCTCTGTCCCCTGTCCCCCTGTCCCTGCTCTGTCCCTGCTCTGTCCCCCCTGTCCCTGCTCTGTCCCTGCTCTGTCCCTGCTCTGTCCCCCTGTCCCTGCTCTGTCCCTGCTCTGTCCCCTCTGTCCCTGCTCTGTCCCTGCTCTGTCCCTGCTCTGTGCCTGCTCTGTCCCCTGTCCCCCTGTCCCTGCTCTGTCCCTGCTCTGTGCCTGCTCTGTCCCCTGTCCCCCTGTCCCTGCTCTGTCCCTGCTCTGTCCCCTCTGTCCCTGCTCTGTCCCCCCGTCCCTGCTCTGTCCCTGCTCTGTCCCTGCTCTGTCCCTGCTCTGT
>VZUI01031673.1:0-10822 GCA_013401135.1 Cettia cetti
CCCCGCGTGTGTCCCCTCCCGTCCCCGCGTGTGTCCCCTCCCGTCCCCGCGTGTCCCCTCCCGTGCCCATGTGCGCCATCGCGGGCGCGGCGCTGGCGGCGCTGGGCTCGCTGCTGTGCCTGTCGCTGGCCCTGGGGCTGTGCCTGGGGGTCGCCCTGGTGGTCGCCTGGGGCGCGGCGGCGGCGGCCGGAGCTCTCTGCGTGTGCGCGGGGGTCGTGCGGGGCTGGCTGCGCCGGGCTCGGGGGGCTCGCCCCGCCGGGGGGGGCTCCTAGGGGGGGCTGCGGGTCCCTCCCGTCCCCCTCCCCACCGCGCTCTGGGGACGCTGAGGCAGCGGCGGTGCGGGGGGGACACCCCGGCTGTCATCCCCGCCGTCCCCAGGTGTTCGTCAAGTGTCACTTCGACTACGACCCGGCCACCGACAGCCTCATCCCCTGCAAGGAGGCCGGCCTCAAGTTCATGGCCGGGGACCTGCTGCAGATCGTCAACCAGGATGACCCCAACTGGTGGCAGGTCAGGGGTGGGGGGTCCTGGAGGGGCGGTCTGGGGGGGTTGTGGCTCTTTGACTCCGTCCTGGGCCGTGCAGGGTGAGGGGGCGTTGGGTTGGGAGGTTCTGGGGGAGATCGAGGGGTCCCTGCGGGCTTGGGGTGTGCCTGGGAGAATTCCTGTGAAGTGGGGGGGGGCGGGGGGGGGGTCCCTGGAGCTCAGGGGGTGTCCTTGGAGCTGGGGGAGCTACTTGGGAGTTGGGGGGATCCCTGGAGCAGGAGAGGGCCCCTGTGTGGACTGAGAGGTCCCTGGGAATTCGGGGATTTCCTGGAGCTCGGGGTGTGTGTCCCTATAGGGGATTTCTGTGTGTCCCTATAGGGGATTTCTGTGTCCCTATAGGGGATTTCCCGGAGCTGGGGTGTGTGTCCCTATCAGGATTTGGGGTGTCCCTGGAGCTGTGGGGTTCCTAGAAATCGGGAGAATCCCTTCCTTGTGGAACTTGTAGGGGGGTGGGTCTCTGGAGCTGGGGGTGTTCCCTGTGGGGTCGGGGGGGTCTCTGGGGGTCTGGGGTGTCCCCATGCGTGGCTCTGTGTCCCCAGGCGTGCCACGTGGAGGGCGGCAGCGCGGGGCTGGTGCCGAGCCAGCTGCTGGAGGAGAAGCGCAAGGCCTTCGTCAAGCGGGACGGGGAGGTGGCACCCACGTCGGGTACGGGGACATCGGCCTGGCAGGGCGGGGCGGGGCCTGGGAGGGTTGTCCCCGTGGCCCCGGGGTCACTGTCCCGCAGGAAGTCCCCGATTCTCAGGGCGATGTCCCCATGGCACTGCCCCTGCGGAAGGTCCCATCCCCCGTGCCCCTGTCCCCGTGACGGGGTGCTGTCCCTGTCCCTGTCCCTGTCCCTGTCCCTGCTCCTGTCCCTGTCCCTGCTCCTGTCCCTGTCCCTGTCCCTGTCCCTGTCCCTGTCCCTGTCCCCATCCCTGTACCCGTCCCTGTCACTGTCCCTGCTCCTGTCCCTGTCCCTGCTCCTGTCCCTGCTCCTGTCCCTGCTCCTGTCCCTGTCCCATCCCTCTCCCTGTCTCTGTCCCTGTCCCTGCTCCTGTCCCTGTCCCATCCCTGTCCCTGCTCCTGTCCCTGTCCCATCCCCTGTGCCCCTGTCCCCATCCCTGTCCCCATCCCTGTCCCCAGCTCAGCCATCCCCTTGCTCTCGCAGGGGCCCTGTGTGGCAGCCTCAGCGGGAAGAGGAAGAAGAGGATGATGTACCTGACGACGAAGAACGCCGGTGAGTGTCCCGGGGCACTCCCCCAGTGGCGCCCGCGGGGACAGGGTGCCTCGGGGTCCCCAGGGATGGGTGCCAGCCTTGTCCCCCGCCCAGAATTCGACCGGCACGAGCTGCTGATCTACGAGGAGGTGGCGCGGATGCCGCCCTTCCGCCGGAAAACGCTGGTGCTGATCGGCGCTCAGGGCGTGGGGCGCCGCAGCCTCAAGAACAAGCTGATCATGTCGGACCAGGCGCGCTACGGCACCACCATCCCCTGTGAGCGTCCCTGTCCCCTGCTGCCACCACCCCCTGTGCTCCATCATCATCCCTGACCCCTGCCACCACCCCTGTGCTCCATCATCGTCCCTGTCCCCTGCTGCCACCCCGCTGTGCTCCATCATCGTCCCTGTCCCCACCCCCTGTGCTCCATCATCGTCCCTGTCCCCTCCCCTCCGCCATCCCCGTCCCTTGTGACACCCGCGCTCCCCGGGCGGGACCCGGCGGCGGGCGGGGGTCACTGCGGTGCCTCCCCCGGGGCAGACACATCTCGGAAGCCGAAGGAGAGCGAGCGGGACGGGCAGGGCTACCGCTTCGTGTCGCGGGGCGAGATGGAAGCCGACATCAAGGCGGGGCGGTACCTGGAGCACGGCGAGTACGAGGGGAACCTGTACGGCACCAGGATCGACTCCATCCGCGCCGTGGTGGAAGCGGGCAAGATGTGCATCCTGGATGTCAACCCGCAGGTGGGGGACGCGGCCGGGATGGGGGGGACAGGGGCAGCGACAGCCCGGAGCGCACCCCCGGCCGCGGGGCTGAGCGCTGCGCCCCCCGCCCAGGCCGTGAAGGTGCTGAGGACGGCGGAGTTCGTGCCCTACGTGGTGTTCATCGAAGCCCCCGGGCCCGAGAGGCTGCGGGCCATGAACCGGGCGGCGCTGGAGAGCGGCGTGGCCACCAAACAGCTCACGGTGGGGCCCGGGGGGACGGGGAAACTGAGGCAGGTTGGGGGTGCAGGGTGTTTCTCATCCCTGTGGGTGCCGGGGAAACTGAGGCAGGTTTTGGAGTGCTGGGGAAACTGAGGCAGGTTTGGGGGTGCAGGGTGTTTCTCATCCCTGGGGGTGCTGGGGAAACTGAGGCAGGTTGGGGGTGCAGGGTGTTTCTCATCCCTGTGGATGCTGGGGAAACTGAGGCAGGTTTGGGGGTGCAGGGTGTTTCTCATCCCTGTGGGTGCTGGGGAAACTGAGGCAGGTTTCAGGGCGCTGGGGAAACTGAGACAGGTTTCGGGGTGCTGGGGAGACTGGGGCAGGTTTTGGGGCGCTGGGGAAACTGAGACAGGCTTTGGGGCGCTGGGGAGACTGACGCAGCTTTCGGGGTGCTGGGGAGACTGAGGCAGGTTTCGGGGCGCTGGGGAGACTGGGGCAGGTTTCGGGGTGCTGGGGAGACTGAGGCAGGTTTCGGGGCGCAGGAGGCGGACGCCCAGCGCACGGTGGAGGAGAGCAGCCGCATCCAGCGTGGCTACGGGCACTACTTCGACCTGAGCCTGACCAACGACGACCTGGAGCGCACCTTTGGGCGCCTGCGCGAGGCCATGGAGCACCTGCGCCTGCAGCCCCAGTGGGTCCCCGTCACCTGGGTCTATTAGGGACCCCCCAAACCCTCCCCTCAACGCCCCCAACCCACCCGGGAGGGCTGGGGGGGCCTAGGGGGGGTTGTGTCTCGCTCAGATCACCCCATGGGGGGTGGGGGTGGGGGGGTTTCTGCAGAGCCCCCCAGCCCGAGCCTGACCCCTCTGTGCCCCCCACACTGCCCCAGATCTGGGGAGGGGCGGAAGGGGGCACAGGGGGTGCCAGGGGGGGCACAGCCCCCACACAGCTGAGTCACTGCCAGAGCCTGGGGAAGCCCCCCCAGCCCCAGGTGGGGACCCCCAGGATTGGGGGTGGGGGGTGTGGGGTGGGGGGGGTCACACCCAGAAGCTGCCGTGTCCCCCCCCCGTCCCCCAGGCCACAACCCCCCCTCTGGGGACACCCTTCTCCCCTTTCCAGGGTGGGGGTCCCTCACTGTCCCTTGTGTCCCCTGTCACCCCTTCCCAGGTAGCAATAACCCCCTCCCCACGCCCTGTAATTAACCCTTAATTAACACTTAACTTGTAATTAACCTTGTAATTAACCCAGTGGGGGGCTGGCTGGGGGGGAGGGTCTGGGGTGGTGACACGGGGTGTCCCCAAGGGACAGGGACACGGGGGGTGCAGGGTGTGCCCCCCATGTCCCTCGTGCCACCACCCCATGTCCCCCCAGTCCCTGTCGCCCTTTGCTCCTTTTTGGTACTTTGCTGTGAATTTTATTAAAAGGAGAGAAAAACGGGATTGTCCCCTGTGCTGAATGCGAGGGGGGGCTTGGGGGCTGGTGTCACCCGTGTCACCCGTGTCACCCGTGTCACCCGTGTCACCCGTGTCACCCCTGCCGCCTCATCCCCCAGCCCTGTGCTGATGGGTTTTTATCTGCAATTCGCCATTTCCCACCAGTTTGGGGCTGGGAAGGCACTGGGAGGGTTGGGGGGGGGGTGGCAGTGAGTGTGTCACACGCGTGTCACCTTGCACACACACAGGGGCCCTTCCTTGGTGCTGCCGGGAGGGGCCAGCAGCGCTGCAGGCACCGGGGGGGGCTGTGGGTGTGCAAGGGGGGTGGTGTGGGTGTGCAAGGGGGGTGGTGTGGGTGTGCAGGGGGGTTTGTCTCCGTTCCACGAGCGTGGGTGTGCCCGTGTCTGTGCACACAGCCGGCACGCACATCCCCACCTCGTGCACACTCGTGGGCACCTCCCACGGGCTGCCGTGGCCGTGGGGTGACACCAGAGGGTGTCACAGGGTGCCATGGGGTGACATGTGGTGCCATGGGGTGCCATAGGGTGCCATGGGGTGCCATGGGGTGCCATGGGGTGACATGTGGTGCCATGGGGTGCCATAGGGTGACATGTGGTGCCATGGGGTGCCCTGTCCGAGGGTGCTGTGTCCGTGGGTGCCCTGTCCGTGGGTGCCCCGTCTGTGGGTGCCCTGTCCGTGGCTGCCCTGTCCATGCAGTGCCACATCCAGGAGCTCTGTGTCTTTAAGCAGGGCTGTCCCTAAAGCCTGTCCATAATCCCCCTTGTCCCTAAGCTGCCCTGGCTATAAGGGCTGGGGCCGCACACGCCGGGCAGTGCCGTGTCCGTGCCGTGTCCGTGCCGTGTCCGTGCCGTGTCCGTGCCGTGTCCCTACAGAGCCACACGCAGTGACAGCCATGTGGCCCACGCTGCTGCTGCTGCTGCCGGTGGCCCTGGCCGTGCTGTCCCTGGCCCGGGTGGCCCATCGGCTGCTGGCCCCATCTGGCAACCCCTTCTCAGGGCCCCCCCTGGAGCCACCGCGGCCCCTGGTGACCGACCAGCGCGCCCGGGACAGGGTCCTGAAGCGGGGTGAGTGTTCCTCTGTGTGTCCTGCACGCAGGGCTCGCTGTCCCCTGGGGGTCACTGTCACACGCTGTGCGCAGGGTTCAGCGCCCGGCGCGTGCCGGACCGCCTGGACGCCGTGGTCATCGGCAGTGGCGTGGGGGGCCTGGCGGTGGCCGCCACCCTGGCCAAGGCGGGCCGGAGGGTGCTGGTGCTGGAGCAGCACGACCAGGCCGGGGGCTGCTGCCACACCTTCCAGCAGCACGGCGTCGAGTTCGATGTGGGTAAGGTCCTCCCGACCCCCGGGCAGTGCTGGCACTCCCTGGCACCCCTCTGTCACTCTCTGTCACTCCCTGTCACTCCCCGGCACCCTCCTGTCCCTGCAGCCCCACTGTGAAACTGCTGAGAGTCTGGTGTGTGCAGTGCCTGTGTCCCTGCCATGTCCCTGCCATGTCCCTGCCATGTCCCTGCCATGTCCCTGCCATGTCCCTGCCATGTCACTGCCGTGTCCATACTGTCCCTGCTGTGCCCCTGCCGTGTCCATACTGTGTCCATACTGTGTCCCTGCCATGTCCCTGCCATGTCCCTGCCATGTCCCTGCTGTGTCCCTGCCGTGTCCATACTGTCCCTGCCATGTCACTGCCGTGTCCCTGCCATATCTCTGCCCTGTCCATACTGTCCCTGCCATGTCCTTGCCATGTCTGTGCCATGTCCCTGCCATGTCCATACTGTGTCCGTACTGTCCCTGCCATGTCCATACTGTGTCCCTGCTGTGCCCCTGCCATGTCCCTGCCATGTCACTGCCGTGTCCCTGCCGTGTCCATACTGTCCCTGCCATGTCCCTGCCGTGTCCCTGCCGTGTCCATACTGTCCCTGCCATGTCCATACTGTGTCCATACCGTCCCTGCCATGTCCCTGCCGTGTCCCTGTCACTCCAAGATCCCATCCCACCTCACCCCTCAGCGTGACACCCAACAAATCCAAACCCCGCCCTCCACGGCCTCTCCTGCCACGTGTCCCTGCCACATCCCCGGTGTCCCCCACCGTGTCCCCACGCCCCAGGCATCCACTACGTGGGGCAGCTGCACGAGGGGAGCCTGCTGCGGGTGGCCCTGGACCAGGTGACAGACGGGCAGCTGTGCTGGCACCGCCTGCCTGACCCCTACGACGAGGTGACCCTGGGGGACCGGCGCTACGTGCTGCGCTCCGGCAAGGTGGCCTTTGTCACCGCGCTGGAGGAGCAGTTCCCCGAGGAGAAGGCGGCCATCAGGGAGTTCATGAAGCTCTCCAAGGTGCGACCCCGGCGTCACCTCCCCGTGGGAGTGGCGTGTCCCCAAGGTGGGGTCAGCTTGGGGATGGTGGCACTGGTGGGGATGTGGCTGAGGGGGGGACGTGTGGGGACACAAGTGACCATCCTGGAGGGGACAAAAGCACAGAGGGGACGCAGCTGATGGGGCCAAGTTGTGGGGATAACCAGGACATGGGGACAGGCAGGTGGCCCTGGGGTGACGGCAGTGACAGTCCTGAGGACGTGCTGGTGGCCAGGCAGGGCAGTGTCACCGGTGTCACCGTCACCGCTGCGGGCTGGTGACGGTGACACCGCGGGCGTCCCGCAGGTGGCCTCGCGGCACGCGGCGCTGCTGGCCCTGCTGAAGCTGTCGCCGCGCTGGCTTGTCACCGTCCTGCTGCGCTCGGGCCTCCTGCCACGCCTGTCCCCCGTGTTCCGCGTGGCCACCAGCAGCCACAGCCAGGCCGCGGCGCGCCTCACCTCCAACCGCGACCTGCGCGCCCTGCTCGGATACCTCTTCTACGGTCAGGCCGTCCTGTCGGCTGTCGCGATAGGGAGGGCGCCAGGTGGAGGAGGAGGGCGGTAGCGAAGTGCTGGAGGTTGTGTCACAACAGGGGGCGGCACCGTCGCGACATGGGCAGCGCCGTGCTGGGATGGGGGCGGCGGTGTCGCGGTGGGAAGGGGCGCGTCGTGACAAGGGGGGGCCGCGTTGCGCTGCGGGAGGGCTGTGTCGCGATAGCAGAGCGATGTGTTGTGGTAGGGCAGGGCACCGTGGTGACGGGGGAGGGCTGTGTCGCGACAAGGCAGGGTGATATCTCTACGAGGAGCGCCATATCGCGACAAGGCAGGGCGATATCTCTACGAGGAGCGCCATATCGCGACACGGGACGGCTGGCCCGCCCTGCCAGTATCCTCATGTCGCCGCAGGCACGGCCCCGCGGGACTCGAGCTTCCTGGTGAGCGCACTGATGGTTCACCACTACCAGCGCGGGGCCTGGTACCCTCGCGGGGGGAGCAGCGAGGTCGCGTTCCACGCCGTGCCCGTCATCGAGCGAGCGGGGGGGGCCGTGCTGGTGCGCGCCCCCGTCACGCGCGTGCTCGTCAGCGCCGCCGGCACCGCCCTGGGTGAGCTCCGGGACCCGTCCCCGAGGGATGGGGACGCGCGGGGCGCCGCCACCCCGGTGTCACCCCGGTGCCGTCTCGGTCCCCAGGGGTGGCGGTGCGGGCGGGGCCCGGCGAGGAGGAGCTGGAGATCCGCGCCCCGCTCGTCATCTCCGACGCGGGGATCTTCAACACCTTCGGGAAGCTGCTGCCCCCGCACGTCCGCAGCCACCCCGGTAAGGTGGCACTCGTGTCCCCCGTGTCCCTCGCGTCCTCAGTGTCCCCTGCCTCCCCTGGTGTCCCCAGCACACGAAGGGCCAGGTGTCCCCTTGGAGTCCCCTGCACACACAGGGCCAGGTGTCACCGCGGTGTCCCCTGCTCTGACAGGGTGGGGTGTCACCCCGGTGTCCCTGCACACGCAGGGTCGGGTGTCACCCCGGTGTCCCCAGCCCGGACAGGGTGGGGTGTCACCCCGGTGTTCCTGCACACACAGGGTCGGGTGTCACCCCGGTGTCCCCTGCTCGGACAGGATCGGGTGTCGCCCAGTGTCCCCTGTTAGGACAGGGCCAGGTGTCACCCGGTGTCCCCGCCCCCGCAGGATCAGGTGTCACCCCGGTGTCCCCGCACACACAGGGTCAGGTCTCACCCCGGTGTCCCCGCACACACAGGGCCAGGTGTCACCCGGTGTCCCCGCAGGTGTGCGCTCCCGCCTGGCCATGGTGCGGCCGGGCATGGGCTCCTTCCTGGTGTTCGTGGGGCTCCGGGGCAGCGCGGCCGAGCTGGAGCTGCCCCCCACCAACTTCTGGATCTACCCCCACAACGACCTGGACGCCATGTGAGGGGTCCCTGTCCCCCGGGGGGCGGGTCAGGCGGGTGGGCGGGGGGCACGGGGAGGGGGCGTCAGGTCCCGGTTGTCCCCCAGGATGAGCCGGTACGCCGCCCTGAGCCGTGAGGAAGTCCCCGACAACCTGGCCATGATGTTCATCACCTTCCCCGCCGCCAAGGACCCCACGTACGAGCAGCGGCACCCAGGTACCGCCCCGGGGGACCCCCGCGTGCCCCCCCAGCTCTCCCCTCCGCGGGCTCGGGGGCTCCGCAATCCCTCGGGCACGGGGTGGGCACAGCCGCTGTCACTCCCGCGGGGTGTCAGCGGCTGTCCCCGCCCCTCAGGCAGGTCCTGCATGACCATCCTGACCATGGCACGGTACGAGTGGTTCGAGGAGTGGGCCGGGAGCCGCCCCCGCCACCGCGGCCCCGAATATCAGCGCTACAAAACGGACATCGCGCAGCGGCTGCTGGAGAGGGCCCTGCTCCGCTTCCCGCACCTGCGGGACAAGGTGCCCCAAGGGACGGGCTGGGCTGTCCCGCGGTGTCCCCCGTGTCCCCTGACACGCCCCGAGCCCTCCTCCCGTGCAGGTGGAGTTCGTGGAGGCGGCGACCCCGCTGAGCAACCGGCACTACCTGGGGGCTGCGCGGGGGGAGATGTACGGCACCGAGCACGACCTGCGCCGCTTCAGCCCCGCCGTGGTGGCCGCGCTGAGACCCGACACGCCCGTCAGGAACCTCTACCTGACAGGTGAGGGGCTGTGGCCCCGCCCCCCGCCGTCCCTGGGCTCAGCGCCAAGCTCTCCGGGGTGTCCCCGCACGGGTTGTGGTCACATCGCCCACGGTGGTGGCTCTGTCCCATCCTGGGGTGTCCCTGTCCCACCCGGGGTGTCCCTGTTCCTCCTGGGGTGTCCCTGTCCTACCCTGGGGGTGTCCCTGTCCCACCCCAGGGTGTCCCTGTCCCATTCCAGGGTGTCCCTGTCCCACCCCAGGGTGTCCGTGTCCCATCTGGGGGTGTCCCTGTCCCTGTGCCACCCCGGGCTGTCCCTGTCCCACCCTGGGGGTGTCCCTGTCCCATTCCAGGGTGTCCCTGTCCCTGTGCCACCCCGGGCTGTCCCTGTCCCACCCTGGGGATGTCCCTGTCCCTGTCCCATCTGGGGGTGTCCCTGTCCCATCTGGGGGTGTCCCTGTCCCTGTCCCTCCCGGGCTGTCCCACCCCACGGTGGTGTCCCCAGGGCAGGACGTGTTCTCCTGCGGGCTGGCGGGGGCCGTGCACGGGGGGCTGCTCTGTGCCTCGGCCGTCCTGGGCCGCCTGCTCTACCTGGACCTGCTGCTCCTCAAGAGGAAAATCAAACGGCGCCAGGGCCGGCACACGGCCTGAGGGGACACCTGGTCCAGGACACCTGGCCTGGGACACCTGGCCTGGGACACCTGGCCTCGGACACCTGGTCCAGGACACCTGGCCTGGGACACCTGGCCTGGGACACCTGGCCTGGGGGACACCTGTCCTCAGGGACACCTGTCCTCAGGGACACCTGTCCTCAGGGGCACCTGTTCTCGGGGACACCTGTCTTTGGGGACACCTGTCCTCGGGGCTGGCAGTGGCTCCCAGCTCAATAAAGCCCGATGTCCCACCGGCCTGCACCTGTCCTTGGGGAGGGGATGGAGGTGAGGGGGGGACAGGGATGGGGACAGGGACGGGGACAGGGATGGGGACAGGGACAGGAGCGAGACTGGAGTGGATGGAGAGCAGCTGGGGATGGGGATGGAGCCTGGGATGGGGATGGAGATGGGCACAGTGAGCACCACAGCTCGGGGTAAATGTGGGGTGCAGAATCCCCCTTAAACCTTCCCCCCTTCTCCCTCTGTGCTCCCTGAGCTCCTCCAGCCCCCCCAAACCAGCAGAGCTCGGAATTCTTTACACTCTTAAATAGAATAAATAGGGGAATCCTCAGTGGGACGGCTCGGGGAGATGGGGGGGACATCTGTGGGGTCCTGAAGGGTCCATGTCCCCCTGAGTGAAGGGCAGAGTTGTCACCAGCTGTCCTGGGAGGGGGTCACCTCTAGGTCCGGCTGGTGAAGCGGGGCTGAGCTGTGGGGTCGTGGCCGCATTCGGGGCACGGCCCCCGGGGCAGGGGGTACAGGAAGGGCTTCGCTGTCACCTGAGGGCAAGGCGGGGTCAGTGTGGGAGGGGGGGACATGTGGCACATTCAGGGGGATCCCCGGGGAAGGAGGGTATCCCCCTTTACAGGCAAGGCGGCCCAGCACCCCATAACCGCAGCACCCCATAACCACAGCACCCCATAACTGCAGCACCCAGCACCCCATAACCGCAGCACCCAGCACCCCATAACAGTAGCACCCCATAACCGCAGCACCCAGCACCCCATAACCGCAGCACCCAGCACCCCATAACCACAGCACCCAGCACCCCATAACCCCGGGACCCCCAAACCCGC
>VZUI01031675.1:0-63613 GCA_013401135.1 Cettia cetti
TCTTAAAGATACAGAAACTCAATATACAGCACAAACAGAATCGACGATTGGGGATACAAACATCATAAAGTCACCCTAGGACATCTATATTGCTGGAGAGCTCTGGAATGAGGCAGAAGAAAGCTCCAAGGTGTCCTGAATCCATTGCAATGGAAGTACCATTCCTGGAAATGTGAAGCCCCCTTAGGAAGTGAGCATATGGGAAGAAGGCTGGAGCAGACCAAGCTTGTGTCGGGTTCCTTTGGCTACTCCTCCTCTTGCACAGCACAGAGGGGCCCTCTGAGTAGATCTTTAGTTCTGACAAAGAGATTTTTTCAGAAGCAAGTCTGTTAGAGCAGCTATTTGCTCCTATTCACTCCTGAGGTGTTGGTGGTGTGGAGAGGAACATTTGTTGCATTTTGGTTGGTCCCTCTGTTATCTGCTCTTCTGTCTCCAGACTGCTTCAACAGTCTGGCTTGAACTCTCCCACTGTAGTTCCAGATCAAAGCTGGAAAAACCCAACTGCCCTTTGTGCCCTTTGATTTTGTTTCTCCGTCCTTGCTTGAGTTCACTGTTGCTCTTCTTGACAGCACAAGAACCAGGAGAGTGAGAACTGGCTTCCCCTGGACAATGTCTACAATATCCACAGCCAGGAGAGGGAAGAAGGTCAATTCTATGCCTGGAGATGCTACCTCATTCTAGAAGAACCTTGTATCTGTGGCATGCTCTGAGACCTCTTGAAGACAGCAGGATACAGCCCTTTCCTCCTCCTCTACATCCACAGCTATAGGAGGAGAACTGGAATCACTTCCACGCTGGAGTCTGTAAGCAGGTTAGTGTCCAAGGCACTCATGGATTGAATTAATTGTTATTTCCAAACATGCTGCCCCTTGTATTGAAAACTGGGCCCCTCTCCATTTGGCAAGGATCGAGGCATTGTCATAGCAGAGCAGGAGCTGTTCATGCTGAGCAGTGCCTACGCAGTCGTTGCTGTATCCCACAGCCACTGCAACATGCATCTACCCAAGTAGAAGGAGCCTCATGTCTTTATTCCTGACAGATGTCTATTCCTGGAAAACAATCCTTTCCCTCCCTCCTCTTGGAGTCCCAAAGCCAGGCTGGGAGGCTGGGAGCACACGAGCAGGGAAGGAAATCTGCCAACTTCTTGTTTCTCCCTGTCGCTCCCTCTTTAGCTGCCTGTGAGCAAGGCTGCAGTAAAATAATGAAATAAAAGCCAAGGACCAGAGAAAGCTGATTCATCCACAGCCCAGGGCCAGCGGCCGGCTCCAAGCAGAGCTGTAAAATCAATCTGTCACTGCTCACCGCAGTATAGATCAGCAGAGAGATTCTGACTGCAACGAGGGCAGAGCCCAGCCTTCTCCCTCGGCCTGTTTTCCCCGTCCGTGGGACCCAGTTGTGCCCTAGTGGGAGAGGGGAAGGGGAAGAGGTAGGGAGGGAGAAGGGCTGATTCACCTCTCTGGAAACGCTGCCAGTGAGGCTCCCTTCCTTGGCAGCACACACCGCAGGTAGTGCAGGCAGACTTTGTGGCTGCCTTCCCTGCCCGGCTCTCCCCTCCTCCTGGGGATAAACGGCACAAGGTAATGGGTGAGAGGGGGACGGCTGGCTGCACTCCCCGCCCCTACTCCTTACGTGGAGTGTGGGTACCATCCCCTCTGAACTGATAGCTGCCAGGCAGTGGCACAGAGGGTTAAAAAATCAGTTTTATCATAATTTTTGTGATTCCCAGATTCTGGGCTATTCTAGGACTTAACAGCTCCCTGGCATATGTTGGAAAAACACTAGGGAATTGCTCTATTAAGGTTAGCTCCCTTGTTCACCCCTAACAGCATCCCCAGTCTTAGAGGATGTGGCAGCCCAACAGAGCAAGAGCTGAGCAGAAAGATATAAACCAAAGTGTTTTTTGGGGCTGTTTTCATCCCCATTAAGGGGGCAGAGAGGTCAGGCCTGACTGTAGGTAGTGGTCTCAAAGACATTGGCACAAAAGAATTAGAAGGTGATTCTTTTTCTGTATTGCTGGACATAGGGAATGAGGCACCTCTGCAGCAGGCTTAAAGTATCTATGACGTCCTTAGGAGGGTTTTTTTTTTTCTCTCTCAGTGATTTTTTTTTTTTTTAAATTTTATCTGTGAAGTAAAAAACAACAGAGTCTTTCCAGGGCTTTTGGCAAGGTCAGAGCCTCTGCAAAACAAACTTGAGGGGTGAGCTTCTGTACTCTCTAGATCATTTGCAAATAGGACAAATAGGCATGGAGGGACTGGCTTTGAATCAGATGGAGGACCCAAATATTCCACGCAGCTGGAAATGTGGTACCTGCTTACACTTGTCTCTTGGGGCACTTCGGTTCTGCTGGAGTTAAGTGCTGTTCCTGGGTCAGTGGGAGTATGAGCAAATACCATTTGACCCCCAGAGGTCCTGGTAGTACAAGGATCCTGCCCCAGCACTTCTGAGTCCTGAAAGGATGTGTGCCAGCAGGAGAGCCTCTGGGAGACTCGTCGCAAACAGACTGCAAGATGATCCTGGAGGAACTCAAGCAGGAACAAATCCTGCATTAATTTGGATTTGGAAACCTTTTCTCCTACTTCAACACCCTCCAAAATTAGATACTGTCTGTCCTTGGAGGAAGTAGAGAGAGATAGAAGCAAGTCTCTGTTCCTTTAGCTTTTAGCTTCAAAAGAGCTTGGAGGAAACACCCCACAGTCATAACACCCCAAAGTGATAAAGGCAAAGAAATTTGAATCTGTAGTTGCCAAGACAAGCTTCCTTCTCTGATTCTGGGAGGTGTGAGTAGTTTTGGCATTTAATCCACTGGGAACAGATGTCTACAGATGGTCCAGGGAACATCCAGAAGTGTCCTCAGAGCTGCATGCCTGTCTGCCTAAGGAGTGTGCATGTGTCTTTGTATTTTTGTGTCTGGGAGATTTTTCCCATTTGGGTTTGCAGGCTTCGAGTACAAGAGGGCACAGCAAGCTTCCTATGTGTCATTTTCAAAAGGATTGATGACTAGTGTGTTTGTGCTTAGTGGGCCAACTTGTTTCTTCATGCCGTCCAGCTGGTGTGGATCCTGGGCCCCCTTCTGTAGATGGGTCCTTTGTGCTTGCCTGTGTTTTGAGGGAGGCAACTCATTCCCTTAGGGCTATATATTGTTTGCCTCCTCATCTAGAGGCTTATTGGTTTGGTGTTCTGTCCATGAGGCTCTTGTATGCATGTGAGAAGATTAGGGGCATTCCTCTGTTTGCTTGGGGTTGGATTTACATGAGATGATTATGCATGACCCCTCATGCAGGGAGTGGTCAAAGCAGCTCACCTTCCCTCTATAAAGCTGCAGGAGTGAGATAGATGGGGCAATTACATTGCTCTATACTCATATATTAACTAGAAGGATGAGGAGGTGTACCACAGGTGAGCTTCTTTAGATGCAATGGGTAGACTAGACTAGACTAGACTAGACTAGAGTATCCTGAATTGGAAGGGATCCACAAGAAACATTGAGTCCAACTCCTGGTTCTGCACAAGAGAACCCAAAAATCACACCATGTGCTCACAGTATTGCTCAAATGCCTCTCGAACGTGCTAAGCTGGTGCTATGACCACTTCTCTGGGGCTTCTGTTCAACTGTCAACCACCCTGTGAGTGAAAGATCTTTTCCTAATATCTAATCTAAACCTCCCCGATGTTGTTTCATGCCATTAATATAATACATTTAATAACAGCGCTGCTTGCAGTGTTGTGAGTGTGTCAGCCTAATTCCTCTTCAGTTTCTGGACTGCATGAAGAAAGTCATTAGTTTCCCACCAGAGGTTATAGGTTTGTATATTCTGTACCTGAGTGCACATGTGTGCTGTGGGTGGCAGACTTACGTGTCTGTTTACCTAGAAGCTGTTGCAAGCATGTTGGTATTTATGCTGAGGGAAAAGTCTTCACCCAGCTGTTGCGTGAAGCAGGGGTGCAGGAGGTGTCTGTTCAGGTGGGAGTGGAGGTTTCAGAGCACTTACATTTGTTCTTGCAACCTCTATGCATGCCCTGGTGAAGAATGTGGCCAGCTGGCCCAGGAACATGTGGGTTTGAATTGGGCCTAGGTAAATGCAGATGTTGGGGCAGGCTTTTAACTTCAGTGTGGCTTCTGAGCAGGAAACAAATAGTCTCACAGTACTCAGATAGACCTTGAGACATCTCTGAGCAAGACTGTATGATGTGGTTGCCTGGAATAGCAGGAGGCTGGATTGTACATCCCAGGAAGCCAGCTCCCATCCAAAGTCTGTAACATTTTTCAGTTATTGCATGTATGTGTGTCTCTGAGTGAGACAGACAGTCCCTCCACTGCTGTGGTGAGTGTGAAGGGTGCATTGTGTCCCTTCAGTTGTGGTCTTGCATGTCTGTGCAGAGATTATTTATGTCTGCCATGTGTGCTTCTGCTTTGTCAAGGAACTGGGGAGTAATTTCTCAAGAGTGGCCCTGTGTTTGGTAATGTGCTTTCCTAGCAGGTATTGCCCGTGTGAAGTATTTGGGGGCCAAGCTGTGGCTGAGTCCCCAACACCTGGTGCACATGGATGCTTGTTTCTGACTGTGAGCAAGATCTCCACTGGCCATGGCATGTGTGGGTTTGGGGAGAGGGAGGTGGAAGGTCTTCCAGACATACATGAGGGTATGTGGCTCCAGATGTTTTCTGAAGAGCTGTTGTGTTTCTGTGGTGGTGATTTGAGGACCTGTATGACAGACAATCTCCTCAGAGCAGTCACATACATGTGTTTGTGTGTGGATGAAAGGTTTTCTCCACCTCCTGTTACATTTTTATGTGTCAAATTTTTTTTAGCAAATACCTCAGGGGCTTGTATCCAGGTGTAGCTTCCCATGACTGTTGCACATACCTGTGTCAGTAGGCGTATAGTTGTTGCATGCATCCGTGTGTGTGTGTGTGTGTGTGTGTAGCTCCTCAGCAGCTGTTGCTTGTAGCTGTGTGGTTCCTAGAAGCTGTTGTATTTTCATGTGGGTGACTTAATCCTGAGAAGCTGTAGCCTCTGTGTGTGTGTGTGTGATTCCCCAGCAGCTGTTGTTTGTGTGTATTCCTGGGAAGCTGTTGTGTGTTGTGTGTACCTCCTGAGCAGCTGTTGTGGGGAATTGTGTCTCTGTGTGTGTTTGTGTGCGTGTATGCAGTTCCCAGCAGCTGTTGCATGCGTGTGCTCATGTCTCCGGTGGAGGCCCACCCCTTTCCGCCTGCACCGGAGCACTGTGCAGGCGAGGAGAGCTCGGAACTGGCTCCATGGGAGAGGGTCCTTTGCCTGTCAGAGCCTTCCCAGCTGGGAGAAGCAGTGCTGCCGGCTCTGGTCCCAGAGCCCTATCAGCCGAGCCTGTGGCGAATTAATCACTTGCGTTTTAAATGCCAATACAGCCCTTTCTGCCTTTTTCTCCCAGTGATGCGGATGCGGCGAAGGCAGCAAATCCTCCGGCTGTGCGTGCCCTCCCTGGACTGCTGCTCCATCCCCGCCTGCCGTGCCCGCGCGTGTGCATGGCTGGGAGTGCTGCCTAGGTGCGGCCGGGAATGAGACAGCTGCGGGGCAAGGAACGGTACAGCTCCGAGGGGTGACACAAGTGGGGGATACCCCCCCCCCCCCCCCCCCCCCCCCCCCCCCCCCCCCCCCGCCAAACACATCTGCAGGGCTGCAAATTGCTTGAGGACCGGGGTCTTTTGTGCCTCTACTTTGTCTCAGTCATGCCCTGTATGGAAGCTGGGAGCAGTCACCCCTCCAGAAGCAGGTACATATGTGTGTGTGTGTATGTGTGTGTTTGTGTGTGTATGTGGCACGTTTTTGTGTGCAGTCCTTGGGCTGCTGCCTCGCGTGTCTTCGGCTCCCGGCTGCTGTTCGTGTTGCCTCTCGGAGAAGCAGCTGAGATTGGAAAAGGGGGAGAAGGGCAGGATGCATGGATTGCCCTTTTCCTCCAGCTTATGCACGCACTCCCTGGGGGTTGGATGTCTCTGATCTGAGGATGAAGGTGAGGGGTGAGTGCAGAGGAGATGGGGAAGTGGCCCAGGGTGTATGAGAGTGTGTGGGGAGATTATGCCGATATGGGGTGATGGGAGGAAGGGAGAGAGGCTTGGAGATGGGTGTGTGTATGTGTGTGTGTGCTCTGCTTAGGATCGGGATGTTGAATAGGTTCAGGGCTTGCTGCACATAGCTGGTTTTGACTTACCTGCATCTATTCAGACCTTGCAAAAGGAGGTGATATATGCATATGTACATGTATCTATATCTGTATATCTATCTATCTGTGTGTTCATGTGTGTATCCATGTATAGGTGTAGCTATAGGTGTATATGTATGTACCCCCCACACATACATGCATGTGCATGTACACACAGACAGCAGACCCCTCTATGTATTGCCTGCAGTTATGTGACGGAGAAGGAGACAGTCCCTCAGACCTCTGCTCCCTGTCTCTCTGCAAACTTTGTCGGGGAGCCTCTGTGGACAGTGGTTTGTCTGTGTCTGTGTGCCTGTCCGTTGTGTGGTGTGTGAATATTCCCCTGGTTTGCATGCAGGGGAGTGAGTAAATCTCTCCTCTGCTCTTACACTGCTCTGCTGGGAGACTGGCTGGCTGCAGAAAAGTCATTGCGTGGTGTCTGTCGGGTGTGTGAATGTGTTTGTGGTGGTGGTGGGAGCCGAGTGTTTATGTAGGGGCCCAGGACAGCTACTCGAATGCATATGTAAGTGTATATGTATTGCCTGCAGGGTGTCTGCATGCCCGTTTATTCCACCAGAGAAAGCATGCCCATATTTTTATGCATAAGGATCTTCCTGCTTTGGGGCATGGGATGCGGGGAGGAGAAGCTGAATGAATGAATGGGAGCAAAATGAGGGGGAAGGAGGAGGGGTCGGGGTGGGGGAGAGAGACGAACAGGCGCATCCTATTCTCATCCCAGGACAGGCAGGAGTGCACAGCTGCCGCTGTTCCCATTCCAGAGCTTGGATCTGGCTGGGGAAAGGCAGCATAAATCAGCTAATACTGCAGGAGGCAGCATATTCGGGAGCTGCTGTGCGTAATGCCCTCTCGCGTGTGTGTGCTGGGGCGTGCGTGCATGCAGCACACGCCTGCGTGTCCCGCGTCTGAGTGTGCACAGAGCCGGGCTGGCTCTGCTTAAACACAAAACAGCCTCTCCAGCGCCCAGGGAAGGGGCTGTCTGTGATGGAGAGGGAGAGCGTCTCTCCTGCGCTGCGGGCAAATCCATCTGGCACAGCCCGCCGTCCTTTGGCACCCACGCCGGGCTCACACGAGTACGGTGGGTGCAAATAAAAGGGGTGTACATGTGCAGGCCAGACTTAGGAACTGCTCTCCTTTCTTCCCCCTAAAGGCTGCAGAGCAGGACCCTTCTCCCCACTCTGGAGGTACAGAGCTATAAACCAAGCTGTGGAGCAGGGAGAGGATTGCTGAGGTTGGTGGGGGGAGGTAAAGATTATGTAGGGAGTGGAGGGGGGGAACCATGCCACTGGAGGGGGCCTGGGGACTGGGGAGACTGGCTGCATTGCATGCTGTGAGCCAAGGAATTTGTCATGCACAGAGAGGTGGGAGGGAGTGAGAGTGTGTGTAATGTGGGGGAGCTGGGGTGGAGGGGGAGAAAGGAGGCTGTGCTGGGGTATGAGGGAATTTCTGGTGAGCCCTACCTCCCCACACCCCCCTTTCTGGGTCCCCACACATCCCATCACTCCCGGGTCCCAAGCAGTGCAGCCTGACAGCATCGCTAATGTAATATTCAAAGGAAGCTTCATTTGCATGGAACATGCATTATTAATACATTTAAATACAGCCCCCCTCTCACCTCCCTGCTCTGTGCAGACTGTACCAGCAGCAGTGAGGAAGCTGCAGGGAGTGGAAGGGTTCCGATGCAGTGCCAGGGGTGAGAAGTAGACACTTTAAATCCCACTGATCTCCCCAACCTACCAACCTTCTCCCCACCCCCAACCCCTTCCCCATATGCCATCCTTCTCACCCCATTATTTTCTTGGGGGGTGATTGGTTTTCAGGGCACCCAACCCACAAGCACGCAGATTTGCCAGCATGAAGCAAACTGGCTTCATTGCTTTTCCCCCATCAAAAACTACGACATCAAGGGAAGAACTGTGGATGCATGGCTTTTCCCGCTCTTCCCCAGCTCCAGGCAAAGTGGGTATTTGGGAATATGCTGTCTGATCTGCTGCACTGTTGCAATGCAATACTGTGGAGCAGAAGCCACTTGGAGGGTAGAGAGGGCATTGGGGAAAGGGGGGCATACGGAGGTGTAGGTTTTGCTGGGGGGCAGCTTGTGGTTAAAATTGGAAAGGTAAAAATTGCAGGGAAGGCAGAAGGGAGGGAGGCATAGCTACGATGATATCTGCGATATTTGTTCTTACCTGGGTCATGTCAGAAGCCAGATGCAGCTCCAGGCAGAATGCAGCTGCCTCATCTGACCCTGTTGAAGAGTGGTGAAAAGCTCTGCCCACCTGGGAAAAAAGCTACTGGTCATATCAGGGCCTGTTGAAACCTCTCAGTGCTCTTATCAGCTGTGTCAAAACATATCAGCACATTTGCTGAGGGAGAGAGACCTGGCTGCTCTCTCCTTCATCCTAAATACTGTGGGGTTTGGTCCATTGGTCCCTGTAAGTATGGACCTGGGCTAAATTGTTTCTTTTATTAGTATGAGGGAGGGCAGAGGACATGCAGGGAACACCTCTGTCCTCACACTCTTGTGAGCTCATGAGGACCGCCTTGCTCTGGTAAAGGCATGTGATATCCCAAAAAACACTTGCAGCCCTTGCCCATGCCTGTGCACCAGAGTAGGACAGGAGCAGCTTAGGTGCAGAGCAAACGTATTGCAGCAAAACATCCCCTTTGCTGGGAATAGTGGCAGTTTTGCTTTTCTCCTTCATGGAGGAGCAGCTATTTCCTGAGTAGGGATCCCAGGCTGCTGGCAGCTATGGGAAAAGCTGGAGTTTGCCTGGTACCTCTGCAGGTTCTGCTGGTGAGGATTTCCCAGACTGCAGTTACATCAGGTGCTTGAGCAGTTCCGAAGGAGCAGAGCTCTGTGTCCCCCAGTGCCTTTCCATTTGGCAAGAGGGTGAGGGAGGACTTGGAGCAAGCTACTGAAGGTAGGCAAGCTGAATGGCATGGGAGCCACCTCTTTTGCTAGGGTAGTGGGGCACTGAAATCCCTTCTTTGGTCTGGAAGGGGAGAATAAAAAACTCAGGGAGCAGACCAAGGGGCTGTGACCCACCTCCAGCCTTTCTCTCTGCTGGGTCAGCCTGAGTTTCTCAAAGCTGTGAACCAGATGAGTGCTGTATTTAAATCCTCAGATGAGTCAAGCTTGACACTTTGGAGGTGACAATGACTATGGGACTGCTGTTGCGTTTGCTTCAGTGGTGAGTCGTCTGGCAGCAGTTACAACCTCACTTTAGCAGCACTGCATTTGTGCCCTGACTTTCCTGTGCTCCCCAGCTGGTGTTGGTTTTGTGCCTTGCTTTGCCCTGACCTCCTCTTTAAGGGTCTCCTGAGTAGCTCAGGGGTACATAGCCATTGCCTGAGTTGAACTGCTTTCCTCACCAAATTGTTTTCTGTCACTGAGGAGAAATGACCTCATTTTCTCAACATTCATAAGCCAAGAGGAAACCCAGTTCCAGCTGACCAGCTGAGGTACAGAAGGAGGGAAGGGCAGTTGTCACTCTTTCCACAGCATTCTAAGAGGTGGGAAACAACCTACCAGGAGTCAGGTTGATGTGAATGACTTGATGGGTTTTGTCCCTAGATGTTGCCACTAGCAAGGAGTCTTTAAAGGTCCCAGGCATCACTGGTGTGGGGAGTCTCAGTGGCTACATGGTTCACTGTGGCATAGCATGAAATGCCATGGAGATAGGCATGGGATCAAAACCCCATAGGTGAGTCTGTTCTGCTGTTGAAGGTGAAGATCATTCTGTGCTGACCTGACTGATGTGCTGGGGCTCTTCTTTCCTGTCTGCAGTCACCCTGGGGAGTGCATCTCCAGCTTTTCAGCCCTTTAGCACAGAATTTCATTCCAGGTGATGCTCTGGGGAGCTGATGTTGCAGTATGAATTTCACAAAAGTGAGAAGCTGCATCTGGGGACCAAGAATTCATGTTCTTCTCTCTACATTTACACTCACAAAATGTTAATACCTGTCTAGTTTAGGTAAGCTGTAGGGGAAAGACAGTTTGCAAGAAACTGTGGGTGCTTGTCACTCCTTTGGATATCTGATAGCAGTGAGATGGAGCAAATGCATCCTTGTGAGGAAGGATCATCTGCAACAGGACTCAGGGAGGGGGTCATAGAATAGCAGGAGGGATCCCTAGCTCTGCCACAGCTGCCCTGTAGAGAGTCCCTTTCTTCCCCTCTGTCGTCCTCAGCTTTCAGCTCACTTCTGAATAGCTTTGGTGATAATGTAATCACTATGGAAGGGTCTGTAGATATGAAGGCTGTCTCAGTATGATGCATGTGCTACCAGTTGCCTTAAGGCAAGGTGTCATATGTTTGTTCTTTCCATGGCTCATGGGCTCAATCTGCAGACCAGATGGGTCAGAGCTGCCTGTGTATTTTTAGGCTACTATAAGGACTCCATGAGCTGCTGTCTTTCCTCTGGGAGCATTGGTTTATGCATGAGAACATGTATGTTTGTGAGCAGGGAGAGCACCATTTTCTGCTAGACTTTGTTCTGTCCTCTTGTGTGCACAGGTTACATGTGCATGCCCAAAGTCTCCATGCACAAGTGTGTCTTTCCTGCCTCATGGTATTATCCCTGTGTATGTGTTCCTGGGTGCACTCCTGTGTGATGCAGGTCACTGGGGGTTTATTTGTGGAGTGAACAAATGTGTGTTTATGTGTGTGTGCATATCCACCTTTTCTGTATCCAGGACTTGATGTCTCTTCTCAAGGTGTGTGAGTATGTAAGGATTCGTAGTCATGTTCCTTGTTTGGCTGCAGGACATCTGTCCCACCTGTCCATGTGTCTTCTTCTCCCCACCCCTCATGAACCTTTTTCTTCCTCTCCCTGCGGAGACAGCCTTGAGTTGTACTACCTGGTGCCATATGTATGAAGTGAGACAGCTTTCCTGTACTCAAGTACACCCAGAAACATCAAGCCTTGAAGCTCAAGGGAGACAGAATTCATGTTAACTCCAAGGCCTTAGTAAGATCAGTCTGGAAAACCTAGAGTGCAAACCTGGGTGCTGTGCTAGCTGAAGGGGGGTGATAAATTGGAGGGAATTCAGAGAAGAGCAATAAAAATTATGAAAGGGCTGAAGGTGATTACTTATGAGGAGAGATTAAAAGAACAAAATATGTAGAGCTTGACTAACCAATGATATGTAGCAGTTTGTGTGTATTGAGGACTGTAAACACCAAGGAAAGGAGAAGATTGTTTAAAGTGGAAAAAAATGGGCAAAGTCAGAGTTGTGGATGAAGCTGAGCAAAGAGGAGAATATTTGTCTCTTAAAGATAGATGCAAGCTTCTTGTTGTGAGTGCTCAAACTGTCTATGAAATAGTGTGGCAGGTTCATGGAGATGCAACTGCTGACAGCAAGGGAACATGGTGGTGGGAAGGGGTGGAGGGAACAAACTACACTCAGCCAGTGGTGGAAATGGAGTGAGCTGCAAGGCCTCCTCTTTATATGCAGCATTGCCAGGGAAATTTTGAGAGATGTTTGATTGCCTTTCACCTTTTATTGATTCTCTGTCTTGTGGCTGGGAAGAACTCACAGACACTGCTGTTGAGGGAGCAGAGAGGTGATACAGGAGGAATAAGTAAACAGAGTTTTATGGAGATGGAGGACATTATTCCCTCCACTCTCTCTGGCTGGAAAGGTAGTCTAGGAAGCAATCTTGTAGGAAGAGCCTTTAAATGAAAAGGGCTTTTTCCACGACATCTTTCTAGGACAGTACAAACTGAACCTCTCAAAGCAAGGGGTTGATAGTGGGGTCAGGAGGATCAGACTTCCCTCCTCTGAATTCCTAGTCACAGATGGCCCAGAATTGGGACAACAAGGTCAGAAGGATTAATACCCCTCCTTTTTTCCTCATTGCAGTCATAGGCCAGGAAAATTGAGTGAGATCATAATAAAAGGATTAGTGTGTAGAGCCTGCCGTGAATAGTGTGATAGACGGGTCAGGGAAATGGAAGGGAATTCAAGGGGGTTGGACCTGTTACAGATGGTCTGTTTAAAGGGTTCTGTGTTTATCAACAAGGAAAGGGGATTTGGTCTTAGAAAAGTCTGGAAATAGGCATTGAGGGAGCTAGAGCTCAAGCAGAGATATTATTCCCAGCAAAGATCTGTACTGGAATGACTGGTTTAAATGACGCCTAACCTCCTTCCAGCTTTTGGTCAGAGAAGAAAAAAAAAATATCTTGGAATGAGCTCTGTTGTTTGATGCCTTGTCCATCCATCTCCAAAATGATCTAATGCACCAAAATGATACTGTTACTCAGAGCTACTCTTGCCCATGACTTCTGGGTCAGCCTGGCTATGGAAAACCATAGGAATACAAAAAGGACCTTACCAAGCCAGGTCTGTGAATCCTTCCAGTGCAGTACCTCCAGCTGCACCTGAAAGAGGCAATAGCATACAGGTAGGACAACTGTGTAGCAACACTTCCTCTGACCACCCTTTCAGCCTCCAGTGATGCATATTTGAGGGACCCAGTGCTGGAAGATCTGTTGTGCACTTTATAGTTCTCATTGGATTTGTTTCTTCCCTGGATTCGTCCCAACATTTTTTGAGGTCAGGTGGAGTTTTAGCATCCTCAGAATCTCACAGTAGGAAGTTGTGCAGCATAAACATGCAGTTTGTCTTGAACCTGTAACTTTCTGGTTTAATTTCCTGACCCTCGATTTTTGAGTGAGAAGAGGCTATTAACACCTCTTTCCTCTGGCCTTCCCCTGTCATCTGTGGTTTTATAGACCTGTCTCATTTTATGGTCTCTGTTGTCTCTTATCCAGTATCCCTTCACCTTTTATCTCTCTGCATCTATCAGCTGCCTCCTTGGCCACAGTGGTGTAGCTTTTAGCAACAGGACAGGGGGCATTGCTGGGTGGGATGTGACATCACAGCGATGAGCTGAACCAGGTCCCACTCAGGTGAAAATGTTTGAGTCAGCTGCAGTGCCCACACATCCACACATGGTACAGGAGGAGCTGAAGAAGCTGAGCAAAAATTCTGAAACCAGTTGAAGATGCCCTTGGTCATCAAGACAGAACTGGACAGGCTCTGAGGAGGCTTGAAAAATAGAAAAGGGATCTTCCATGATCTTCCCAGGCACAGAAGCGAGGCTAACAGGCTGGTAGTTCCCAGGGTTCTCCTTTCTACCCTTTTTAAAGATGGGTGCAGTGTTTCTTTTCTCCCAGTCACCTGGAACTTCATTTTACTGCCATGACTTTTTCAATATAATGGAGAGTGGCTTGACAACTACACCCGGGAATTCCTTTGGGACTCTGGGATGCGTCTTGTCAGGGAGCATAGATTATGTATGTTCAGGTTCCTCAGGTGGTCATGAACCTTAACTTAGAGTGGGAAGCACTTTGGTCTCCAAGTCTCCATCCTGCTGTCCATCCACTCAAGACTTGTGGGAAGAAGTGCTGTCATTGAAGACTGAGGCAAAAAAAAGTTGTTGAGTACTTTAGCCTTCTCCTCATCCATTGTTATCAGTATTCCAGCATTTTTTTATGAGAGGTGTACACCTTCTTTAAGCTTTCTTTTCTGGTTAGCGTATCTGTAAAACAAAAACAAAAATGAAACATCATCCATCTTGTGAGTGATCTTCAAATGGTTCAGGGGGAGGAAACAGGCTCATGTCAGGGACTAAAAGACCCTTGTGGGGCGCAGCAAATGTTGGAGGGTACAGGGAAAGAAGAAGATATCCTCACTAGTCCTTATGATATTATGACATTTCCTACGGGGGAAAATTGTTCTGAGTAACCTTTGAGTCAAGGGTTGTAGCGACTGAGGTAGGTGGTGGGGAGTCTGTTTAGATGCTGCCAGATGTAATGTGGGCCAGGACAAGCAGCAGGGAGAGTGAGAGACAGCACTGTCAGGAAGGGAAGGAGATGAGCTGAGAGGTCTGGTGTGAACAAAGGGTCAGAGGGTGGAGGAAGAAAGGTCTGAAGAACATTGTAAGGAGAGATAGAGTTGACAATCTCTTTAGCAGGCATTTGTGCCTTGGGATTTCAGTCAGGTACCCCACTGGAGGCTTCTGACAGGGCAAGAAGCTCCTCTCTAGTCCCAGCACCCTGTCCCCAGCCTGGTCACACCACGAAGAGTGCAGCTGCCTTGCTCTTCCTTACAGACCAAGAAGGGTGGTGGGACATGTTGTATAACATCATGAATGTACAAATCTTCTCTACCAATAGTCAAGTAAGGAGATGCCAAGGGAGAAGTTATTTTTTCTTCCTCCCTTCTCACTTTCTATGCTTTCTTTTGTTTTTGTCTCCTCCCCTGTGCTGGTTGTCACCCTGTCTGCTCACCCAGCACTAGCTGCATCCTGTGTCTCTGTTTGTTTCCCTTTAATCCACGCAACAGATCAGTGACAGACCCCCACTGTAATTTTTTAAATCAAAGCCCTTTATCTTGAATTGAGCAAGGTCAGGGGAAGCTTCTTAAGGCATCTTTGTATTTTTCTATCTCTGCCTCAGAGCAACTTAAAGGATAGCTCAACAGGATTAGTAGAAAGCGCAAGATTGGACAAATGGATTTGGCAGGGGCTGGCTGGTGGGCCTGGGGGAGTGGGAACTTGCTGTGCTGGAAAGTGGAAGAGCTGGGCTCTGCTCAGTGCCTCCGCTGCTGTCTGCTGCACCTCTGGGCATGTGAAGGCAGCTGGGCTAATGCTGAGTGCAGCCCTGGGAGAGAGCAGCCCAGCCTGAGGCACTGCTCCTTGCTAAGCAAGGGTACTTAGCACTGGCCGAGTGCTCCAGGGCCAAGGCACAGGGATATCACTGTGTGCTTCAGGGACCACTGCTCTCAATGCAAGCCCTTCTGCAAAGCCTGGAGCACAATGGAGCCATGCTGGAACAGGGGCAGGCAAGCCACAAAGCTATTCCCTACAGTTATGGGTCCCTGAGACACGCTTCTCTCTTTGCCTCCATCCTGATGGGTGCTGCTGGAAGCAAATTAGCAGTCCAGAAATCCTGTCATTAGGCTGTTTCCTTGGCTTAGCTGCTTCAGCTTCTCTCCTTCCCTGTTTTGCCTTATGATTTTGCAAGTGCTTGTATTAGAAGAAATTGTCAGGCTTGCAATTTCTCCTGGCTGATACTCAGTGTATCCCTGACTCTTTGTTGCCCCAGTCCCTTGCTGCTGCTGGCAGCACCAGTCCTCCCCTCTACTCTAACCTGTGCTGGCTCTGCCTGGCCTGGGAGAGGGCCTGCCCCAGACTGCACCTTTGCCTCTAATGACCAAGCTGTTTCAAGCAGCCACCTGTGAGGCAGTCACCAGCCTGTCTGAAAAGGGACCTGTCCCTTCCCCACCACATGGTCCATCTCCACCAAGCTGGAAACCCCATCATTTGTTCTCTGGTCCTCCAAATGACTGCTTCTCTCCTTCAGCTGAAGTCCCTCTGTCCTGTCCTGTTTTCTCAGTGTACTGCAGCTCAGTGGTCAAAAAGGAGACTTATAAGGAGCATTTTGCACAGCTGCAGCTGGTTCCTACAGCCTGTTCCCTCTCAGACAGACACCCCCTCCTCCCACATGGTGTTCAAACCCATACACCAATCGTGTTAGCCTATGTGCATGCACACAGCAGCGTGAATTGAACGTGCAAGGAAATAGAGATTACATAACCTTGGCCTTGCTTTGCCAAGCCTCCCAGAAAGATGGGATGGTTGGATTAGCCAAGGACAAGACTGCTCCCTGGCGCAAGTATTTGCCTCACAGGACTTGCCACACTGTGGTCTTCCCATTATCAGCCCCTCATCTCCCAGGCAGAAGAAGGGTCACTCTGGGATCTCATTTCCTCCCCATCGTCCTTCTGCAGCAGCCTGGCTATATGCTTCAGGGTTTGTCTTTGGTCTGGGGCACCCCAGCCCCCCATGTGTGCTGCTCATGGGGGAAGCTCACGCTGTTTCTGCACAGAAGAGGATTTGCATGCATGGTGGGGGAGAGACAGCCTGGCCTGTTTATTCTTAATGCTCCATATTATCGCCATTAATAATGCCACCTCTGCCTCACATGCTAATTAAGGCTCAGGATTTTTAATGTAATAGGGAATTTGGGCAGAGACCACACAAGACTGGCTGGATTAAGTTAACCTTATGGACTGTTAATGGATCTCCTGGAGGGGCATTTCAGCCTAATGAGAATCCTGCTTGAATGGTAATCAGGGGCTCACTCTCCGTATTCCTGGTGGGGCCTGAAAAACTGACGGGGCTTCAGGGTAGGATGTGGGAAAGGCATCGGCAGGAGCTGCTCATGAAGCTGAGCAGCTCCTGCCTGCGGCTGGAGAGAAAGACCTGAGAGGGAAGAATTGGAGTAGCAATGCTGGGGTGCTGCACAGGGGAGAGCCCAAAGCAGGTGCTGAGGCTGGTTCCATGTTTTTCATGCTGGACATTTAAATATTACCACAGAGGGCTATTTTCCTGGTTGTGACTGCCAGCAGTGAAAAGGTCACCCAAACTGTCTAAGCCATGAGCAGGGCTCCTCTGTAGGGAAAAAAAAAATCTGGCAAATCCTGTCCTGCCTCCTGGAGACCCGCACTGTGGGTCATGACTGCTGCTACTCAGTGGATCAGAGAGTCAGAATTTCCCAGTCTGTCATCTTGTACAGTGTGGAGAAAACATCAGAGAAGGGATATGTTATGGGACACTCTTATGTGTAAAGTGAGAGGCTGAGTTCAGTAGAAAACTAAGAGACTAAAGTGTTCAAAATGGAGCTTAGAGGTGAGACTTTCAGTCCATAGGGTTGAGTAAAGTTTGGGGATATCCCAGATTCAGGACAGCAGTTGAGAAAAAAAAAAACAGATGGTGCTTAAATGTTAAGGCTTCATTTCATGGCAAAACTGTATGTTTCTGGTCCTGGGTGAAACTGGGTCTTACTGGGAGCCCATGAAGACTTCCAGGGAAGGCGTGCATGTTTTCACAAGTGACTCCTGTGTGCTAGTTTTGTCCTCCAGAGGGAATAGGTGCAAAGTGGGATATAGGGCAAAAGCAAAGCCTGAAATGGAGGCCAGTTGTTTGCATTTCAGTTTGGGGAGTGGAGTAATTTAGTTCAGCCTCACAAAAAACAAGTAGAGCTCTGGGTAGGCTGTTTGGGAGGGAGGTAGTGATCTGCAGAACTGGCTAAAGAAATAAAGAAATATCTTTGGGGTTTTCTTCTTACTCAAGTCCCACTGCCCCAGGACATACTCCAAGTGGATAGGCACCATGCTTTGGAACCCAGCCTGGAAGTTCCTCTGGAAGTGTGATCAGGCCGTAGGTTTAACCTTCTGATAGAAGCAATTACAAAGCAGTTAAGACATGTTGCTTTGGCTCCAGAAGCATGAGTTTGAGCTGTACTTACTGCAATTCCTGCATAAAATTTCTTTCTCCAACCCCAGCTATGGGTGATCCTGGCTGGGGAGCTGAAAGTCATACAGGTATGGCTGTAGCTGCAGGAGCCTCTCCATAGTTCCAGCTACAGGGACAGCTCTCTCCTAACTCTGTTACCTTGAGTTGCCCTACTTGAGCTTTGTCAGCCTGAGATGGCCCATGGCTTGGACATGAGCTGAGTCAGGTTTGTAGTGTTTGGTGCTTGGGAGTGGAAGTTTGTGGGTTTGGATGAAAATCTGTAAGTTTGTAATGCAGTTCCTGCAGGTTGAAAAGAGGAATAAGGACATGGAAATGAAATAGGTCCAGTCCAGGTTGCCCAGTGAGGTTTTTCTTCACTTTCTGGCTGTCAATATGGGAAAATACCAGGGGACTGCTAGGATAGGAGTTCCCTCCCAGTGTGGTGAGTGGGAGTTGGTTCCTAGGGCAGAGCATACTGCTGCCAGTGAGCAAAGGGAGCTGAGGGAAGGCGAGAAAGGAAAAGCAGAGTCCTGGAGGAGAGGCAGTGCAGGAGCCAGATGGACTGTTCCACCCAGAGAGGGGATCCCTTCCCTGCTAACCTAGATGCTCCCAGGGGTGCTTGCCAGTACATGCATACTACCACAGTTGTGTGCTGCTGCACTGCATTGCCTTCCCAAGGCTCTGCAGGTGTGCTGTAACACACCGGTGTCTCACTGAGGTAAATGCTGCCACACATACAGAAGGCAGCCCACAGGGGACCTACTGCTCCCTGTAACACTTCAGAAACGCGCTGGTGTTTTCAGCAAGGAACAGACTCATACACACAATCACTGCTCACCCTGCACTGCAGCACTTGATGCACACATCCACATCCCAGACATCCATACTTGGCTTCCACTTCCCACAGCAGGCACCTGCACAGCACCAACACACAGGTGCTCACCAGAGGCCACACATTCCTGCACACCCACCTACACACGTGGCACCCCATTGTCCATGTTGCCGCCTTCCAGCATTATCCCATGCAGATGGAGCCACTCAGGGCAGCACTGACAGATGCCTGTTTGTGTCTTCCAAGTCCCCCTGCATGCCACCACTAAACTGTGATGTGGCATCTGTTTGAGAGAAACAACGATGGGCACATGCAAACATGCATCTGCATCCCACTTAGCTCCTGTTTGCTGTGCTTTCTCAATCCCTTTTCCTTTGTTTAGCCAGTCATAGTACTTCTTTCATGCCTCTGAAGCATAGGAGCAGATGGTTTGCAGGTTAGTTTAGGAGGATGGTTCCAATTTCCGCTAGTGGGTCTTTTCAGCTGCTTAGGTCAGTGCTAAGTGTTTCAGAGATGAAGATCCTCCTTGCCCATCCACACATAACACCTCTGTATCACTCTCAGCACCTATAAGAAATTCTGAGTCCAAATGCCTCTTTAAATTGCCCTCATGACCGTACTTTAACCCAAGTAGTACTTCAGGCCATAGTAGCTTTTCTAGGTTTGGCAGCATCTGTTAGCTTTGACCAAATGAGGCAGCTCCAGCTCCACTCTAGTTTGTACATATGCCTTGCTGAGACCCAAAAGACTCTCTCACTTGTCCCCTTTCAGCCTAAATTATTCATCTGCTGTAATGCACAATGGATGTTTGTGGGAAGAGGCATGCAGGTACAATTGAGCACAGTGCTGAAGCACTGATGTTACTAGCAAGCTGAAATTGCCTGGATGCATGGTCCAAGCTTAGCTGAGAGAGACAGGAAATTTCTACTCCTTCAAAGCACTTCAGAAAAGTGAACGGTGGTGGCACCGATGAAGGCAGAGGGGAAGAGGGGCTATTTGGGGCTGAGGTGGCAGTGGGGACTTCCCACAGGTTTCTTCTGGCTCCTCTGATGCTGCCTCATGGACATGGATGTGGTGTGAACATGGGGAGGTGGGAGTGTGCTGAAGTAGGTGGCTTTGAGGAATGGAGAGTTGGCATGC
This sequence comes from Cettia cetti, assembly GCA_013401135.1. Classification (NCBI taxonomy): domain Eukaryota; kingdom Metazoa; phylum Chordata; class Aves; order Passeriformes; family Sylviidae; genus Cettia; species Cettia cetti. Next base: position 19,471 of record VZUI01031675.1, read on the forward strand.
CAGAGTAATGGTGTGGAAAGTGTACATGCACTGGGAAGGGGCTGAAGCTGCTTGGGCACGTAATGTGTGTGAGGGCAGGGAGCTCCTGAAAGAGGCCATTGCAATGTACGCTCCACTGACCTACACTGAGGTGTATCTATACGTGTTGGAAGTCCATGCTGCCCAATAGCACAGGACAAGAGCTTATGGGACTCCTTTCACTCTTCCTCCCTGTGGCTGGGGCTAGACCCGACTGCAACTCCTGCATTGCCTGTGTCTAAGCCACGCCTATGCCAGCCTTTTTCCTGCCTGTGAGCTCTTCCTTTTTTATCTGTGCCACCATTGCTCCAATGATCCCAGTGCAGCCATGGACCCCTACGCCATATAATCTATAGCTGCACCCACACCCGGCTGCACTTCCCTGCTGCAAAGCCCGTGCTTTCCCCTGCCTCTCCCATTTCCCGGGGGCACACAGAGGTACGCTTGCTTGCCCTGATGTCGAACCCTGATTGTTGTCACACTGTGACACTGCCGAGCTTGTTAAAACAAGCCTGGCAGAGTGCTGGCTGTGCTGTCCTCGGTGCTGGGCCGATCTCCCTTCATTCCCTTGCCCCTTCTTACCCACCTCTTTTATTTCTTTGTCTTTCCTGGGCTCTGGGGGAAGCCGGCGCCTTCCTGGCCAAATCTCTGCTTCCCATAAGGGTTTATGTACTTCTTTGCCACACTTAGGTTGTGCAGTCACATCCCTGATGCCACTATCAGCGAATTTCAGAGCACTTGGGGCTGGTGGGACTGCACATTCTTCTTTGCATCCAAATTATGCACATATAACACCAGAACGGAGGGAAAGAGAAGGGATGAGCATGGATGCTTTTGCAGGCTTTCTGCTCCAGAGACTTTGCCCCCTGAAGCAGCAACTCCAGTCCATGGACAGACACATGGGAGGTTGCAGAATGGGCAGAATTAAAGAAAGTGGAAAAAAAAAAAAAAGGCAGAATCTTACTCAGAGATGGAGGCAGTTAAAGCAGATATGATGTAGCAGTGGAGTGTATGTGTGTCCATACGCATCCATGCACTTCTACAGAATAATACAGCTGTCTCCAAAGTGAGTTCCAGCTTCATAACTTCCAAGATTTTTTTTTTTTTTCTTTGTGAGTGGTGCTGGCTGTTTGTGTTTCATGTCTAGTTTGGGTTTGTCTGCCTGTGTTGTATGTTGTTGAGTATTTGTGTTTTCCATGTGACAGAATATGTCTGATAGTTGCTAGGGCTAACATTTAGGATCCAGAAGGATGCTATGCCACTGTGTGGGCTGAGTTTCGGTAGGTAACAGTATCTGATACAATCATTTTGTATGCTGCAGGCAATTCATAAGCAGAGTATATTTGTGTGTGATATACAGCCACTGGTGCTTGCTTGACTTCTGCTTCTGAGTGCATGAGGATGTTTTATGTGCCCTCATTTTCTTACAGATACGTCATTTGCTAGTGTGGTATTAGCACTGGTATGGATGTGTGTGTGTGTGTGTACATGGCACTTTTTCTGCTCACTGCCGTGGGAGCGGGCTCATTAAATGCTGTGTGTTTGTGCAGTGACAGTTTCATATAAGGGGTTGGGAGCTGGTGTGTGGTAGAGATGTTTGGGTATTCCGTGTGCATTTATGCAGGGATCACCATTTGCTGTGCTGTATAAAAATGTTTTTGCTGTGTACTCAGGAGTGGTGGAATAGGCTGGGTGGAGCTGATGTGGTGTTGTGTGATGGTTGCCTCAGTTATCATGTGTGCATCTCAATACAGATGTGCAACTTTGTAGGTAGGTACAGGGTGTATGTGAAGCTGAGAAGCACCTCATCCTTTAGAGGAGCTCTGAGTTTTTAGGGGTTCTATGCAAGGTGGTGTGGAAAGACCAGTGAGTAAATGTGTGTGTGTGTCCAGTGTGCGTGTGTGTGTGTCCCGAGTGTGCAGAGTGTCCTTGCAGGGGGCGTGCCTGAGTGACTACATGGGCTGGGAGGAGGCATGTGTGTGTGCGTGCGGCCGTGTGTGTAGGCACACTTCACCTTCTCCCGGTGCAGCTCCGTCAGCACCTTGCTGGGTCAGGTGCTCTCTCCTTTTGTGTGCAGTGGGACATCCAGGCTCTTAGTACACAGGCCAACCACTTTCCATCCTTTCAGTCTCTTTCCATCTGGCTGTCTGTCTACTCCACTGCCCATGTCCAGTTGTCTGTTCCCATAATCGCCAATACGCCTTGACTAGCTCACACCCTACACTGCCTGTGGACTCAGCAGCTGTGCATCTCTCCGTCCCTCCCACACACACACATTCACACACACTCTGGATCTTCATATGTGGCATATTCAGTTGCCATTGGAAACCTAAGAAAGAAGTGAATCTACCCTCCAAGTCTTAAGCTGGTGGGTTTTTTTCCTTTTTTTTTTTCCCTCCCCTTTCCTCCTCTCCTCACAGAAGGCGAAGTCGTTCACAATGAATCCATGGCAGCTTCAATCGAGCGGTGAGCAGGAGCACCTACTCACAGGCCACTCCTTCATGTGACTGAACAGAGACCTTTCCCAGCACTCGCCAAGGAGAGCAGAGCCCTGGATTTACCTCCCACGTACCCAGGCACCCCCAGCGCAGGCACTGTGAGGTAAGCCAACCTCAGCACCTCTGTCTGTGCCTCCCTCCATCCTGCCCTCCCTCTCTCTCATTGCTTGTTTTCTAGAGGTGTGAGGGAAGAGAAGAGCAGGGGTTTCTGCTATGTTGTGAACAAAATCGAGGCTTTCATCAGCGCCCTCCCCACAATGGAGAGCTGCTTCCTCCCCTCTGAGCCCCTTCCCTTGCAGCTCTGCATGCATGTGCAGGGAGGGGTTGTTTGCAGAGCAGCTGAGGGAAGCATTTCGGGTCCCCTGCATGCAGTCCTGAGTGCATTTCACCCCTTTCCCATCCTTCCCTGGGCACACACACACCTGTCTGCTCTTCTCCATTCGTCATTTTCCTCCACCTCCCCTATTTTTTGGGAGAAGGGGCAGCCAGGCTGACTCTGCTGCAGCCTGGCCAGCAGCAGAGCTGCTGGGCTCCGCAGCCCTGGCCTGGGTCACCTCAGGAATGCAGCTTGCAGCACAGCAGGAGTGGGCATCATGCTACCAGGAGTGGGGCATAGAGGGGAGGATTCCTCCTTCCTCCTCATCTTAAAGATATTTTGGGGATTCCAATTCCCCACAGAAAATGCTCGCCTCCATTTCCTAAGCAGGTATCTCTGAATACACAGCCCAGCCTCCACAGCTTTTGGGTTGATGGGCATGCTCTTTGTCACTGCTTATCTACTGTCCCCTGGTGCTCCTTCTCTACTAGAAGGGATGTTTTCCTACTGGAGACAGTGTGTTTCATAAGCTGGGAACGCTGTGTGCCCTGCACAGGCAATGAAGGGGCCCTGTGCAGAGCCTGACCCATTTTGGGGCACAAAGCTCTTGGGAGCACCTGAAAGGGCCTCCTGCTCCCTGGGGCTGCCCTCAGTGCCCCTTTCCTCAGCTCCTCTGCAGGGAAAGCAGCAAGATCAGCTGCACTATTTCCATGCCACGTCTCTGTGCTGCTAGAGCTGCTGTGGTGTGGGAATGGGAGGGGAGTGGGAGCAGCTGTTTCTTCCAGTGCCTGGGCAGGCCCAGACACGCTGGCAGTCCTCAAGGAGCACGAACGTGCCTGGCAGTGCCTATCCCCAAAATAGAGCCTAAAGCAATGAGCTGCTGACACAGTAGTGGGTAACCTCAGAGGAGTGGATTTTAAGAGAGGTCTGGGAGTTTGCAACCTGCCAGGCTGTAGTTTCAGGCTCTGCACGGGCTCTGGCAGAGACCAGAGTCAGATTTTGGAGGCTGTTGTGTTTCTCTGAGGGGAAGGGACTGGCAGGGTCTGTGCTACTGTTCAGCTGCAACAGTGGTGCTGGTGTGGTGTCCCCTGAAGGAGGCAATGGGTTGCTCCCCTCCTGGTGGCCCAGGTCCCACCTGGTGATGCTGACAAGGAGGGCACATCTTCCACTGCATCTTCCAGTGCATCTTTCTGCTGCCACTGCACGACTCTGCCAAACTGATGGCAGTTTTCCCCAACTGCAGTTCCTCAATGCCACCTGACCCACTACTCTAGTATCTACCCTTCTAACAAACTACTGCCTTCAACTTCCCTTTGGTGTGTCTTGCTGTTTTTCTTCCTTCTCTGGGTTGCCCTGAGCCCTGCTTTTCCCTCTTTCAGCCCCTGTTCCTCACTTCTCCTCCTTTGTGACCACCATGCTGGGCAGGAGTAGCTTTGGTCAGCCTTGGGGAGGGTTGATGCTCCCAGTGGGGTTGTTTCTGGATGCTGGTGCCAGCTGATGATACTGTGAAGCGATCCTTTCCTCTGTGGTTCACACCCTCCACTGCGTACGTGCATGTGTTGCAGGTGACAAGTGACCATGGTGCTGTTGATGTGTCACTCTTCCTCTTGGCCGGAGCCTGGCAGGGAGCATGCCCATGCAGTCACACTCGGTGTCATTGTTGGAGAGTTTGCAGAAAGCAAGATCTTCCCATATGGAGCCTCCAAAGTAATTTGGCATTGGTTAAATTTCTTAGTCCTCTCAGGACATGGCTTTGGCACTGACTCAGGGTGGACAAGACAATAAATCCAGCTTTAGGGAGCTTGGTACTGGGTCAAAACTGCTGCAGCTACATGGTAGAAAATGCTGATCCAGTGTGAATTCACTCTTCTGCTTGAGGTTTGTTTAGAAAACAATGTTGGCTTAACTCTGTACTGGCAAGGTTTATGTTGTGTTGGGTATTATCTGTCTGCACAACTCTATCTTGGTGCTGGCTTGAGTGTTGTTTGTGTGCCATATCTGGCACGTGCTCTGGATCATGTGTGCTACGGTTAATCTGACAGATGTTATTGCACGCTGCAGTCAGCCTGGTTCAGTTCCTCCTGTCAGGCAAGCCAGTCTGAAAGAGGGTTAAATTACAGCCATGTCCCACACCAGGCAGATGCTGGAGAGGATGGCACTGGTTGGGAGGAGGGCAGGCATCATGCTGAAGAGGAAGAGGAAGGGGACGGAAGAGAAGCATTGTCTCAGCAGGAGGATGTTGCTCTCCAGCCCTGACCACTCCACAGGTCAGTGCACAGGGCCCAGGAGAGGCATTATCATTCCTCATAGGATCATGTTGGCAGAAAATGGGGTTGCCCATGGATGGAGGCTGAGCCAGCCCCACTGAGGGAGGTGCTAGTTTGGGACAGAGTATGAGTGCAAACCCTCTCTGTTATGCTGCAGGGACTTTTTCCACATCTGTCACTTAGGTGCTTGTCTTGCTGAGGGAGGTAATTTTGGCTGTGCTGAAGGGCTAAAGGGCAGAAAGGTGGTGAGGGGTGATTTGCCTCGTGCTTTTGTGTGGATGTGTGCAAGTCTCTGGTGATTAGGTGGAGAATTTGTTGACCAGGTTTAGCAGTCTGAAGTCAGTTTTACTATAAATCCCAGCAAAATGAGCTTTTGGAGGTTTAAAGTCAGGAAGTGACACCAAACCTTGTTACTGAGGTCCTAATCCTAGCAAACTCTCACACTGCTGCAGTTTCCCTAACCTTTACATGGAACAGGCAGTAACCACAAACAGTGGTAGAGGAGGGGGCTGGGGAGTAGGGATGTGAGGGAGCAACACTTCAGTCTGCACAGAGAGATGATGTGAGGAAAGGGAGGTTCAGCCTGTGGATTCTGCTGACATGGCTGAGTGCTGTCATTCGCAAGGGGCTGGATGCTGGAGGAGAATCTGTAATGACCAGGGGGTTGTGTGCCAGGGCCAAGGCAGCAATTCACTCAAGCCTCTGTTTGTTTGGGAGGAGAAAGGGAGTTTGTGGCTTGTCACTTGGGAAACAGAGTAGAGATTCAGTGGAGGACAGGCTTCTTGGCTGGGTCTCCCCGAGCAGCCGTGCCACGTGTCTGTGTGTGTCAGGGGACTAAGGGGACCCTGGTGCAGGCCATGACTGGCAGCTGGCCATCCCCACCCCCTGTAATTTCATCTCCCCCTTGCACCCTCTGCACAGCCTCTGCCAAGTAGCCGAAGACAGCCCTGAGATACACACACATGACAGACCAGTGCATGTGAAGAGAGGGAGACAATTCAAGAGCCTTGCTAGAAGAGCAGCTGGATGGGATTTGTGCTACCTCCCTGCCTGGTTTATGCCCTGTGCAGTAGAACAGATCTGTGTGAGTATTCATGTTGCTTCCTTCCAGCCCAAACAGGTACCTTCAGCAGGTCTGTGTTCTGTGTGTGGGGAGTCTTGTTGGGCTAAGTCAGGGCATGAAGAAGACTTCTTTCTCCCCCAGGTTCCTTCTCTGTCTCATCCCAGTGTGAGTCCTGTCTTGCTTCATGGAGGTGGAGACCTGCAGGCAGTGGAGGGAGGTGTTTGCAGAGTGAAAGGGGAATCCGAGACACACAGAGTATTGAGGGGATGCAGACACTGAGATGAGAAAGGGGGAGGGACCTGAGAGAAAAAGGACAGAAGCAGCAAAGGAAAAAAAAGGGGTGGGGAGGGAGGCAGAAAAAGAGCAGCATGTCTGTGCAGTGACAACATGGTATCTTATATTGATGTTGCAGACTAGAGTTTGACCTGACCATGTTTGTACTGAGCAGGGATGTGGTCTCAAAAGCTCTGCACAGTAAACTGCTCATCTTCTATCCACCTCCTTAACTAAAGGAACAGCCCTCCTGTGATTGAGATGCCTTCTCCTTTTGCATGTTTGTGTACTCCCAATATGGAAGAGGGAGCATGGCTGAGAAGCCCCTCTTCATGTCCTCTGTCCTGACCCTTGCCCCATGGAGCCAGAGGAAGTGAATGTGCTGCCCAGCACTGCTTGTGGATTGCCTTGCTCCATACTGGAGGGATGTTGGTGGGGTCTTAGAGGGAGGAACAGATTTGCCTTTAGATTGCTTCCCGGAAAAACTTGTAGCTATATTACCTCACATAGGCAGTGTTCTGCAGGGAATTAATTCAACAAGCTACACAATTTTTTCTACAATTTATTTCTACATTTTATTCTACAATTGCCCAATCAACATGTTCCACAAGCACTGAACAGCAGCAATTAGAGGGATTTATGGAATTTTCTCTTCCTCTATTTACAAAACATGCTTAAGTACATGTCCATCAGGTAAGGTAGGTGTGCCAGGTCTGTCACAGGGTAGGTAAATTTCATACAGATGTTCTCAGGGTCACTTTTGATGGGGATGTGATGGTTTCCAGAAGCTGGAATGCCAGTGTTGGCTTGCAGGCAGGTTGACAGGTAAACATGTATCCACAGCCAGTCATGCGTTCATTGTGACATAAACCTGTGGGTGCTTCTTTTCCATCTCAATATTCCTCCCTGACTCCCTGTTGTAGGACTAGCGGAAGGCATGGCTAAAAGTGAGTGGCACATCAGGGCCACCAGGCTGTGCCCTGATCTTAACTGCCATGCCTTTTAAAGCCAGCCAGCACGGTGAAATCTTATCAAGAACCAGCCTGGCACAAAGGGAAAAACACTCATATAATGGGGCTACTTATTTGAGTTCTCCAGCATTGCCCATTTCATTTCATGTCTTGTGGCTGATGCAGTTGAAAGGCAATCACTGGAGCTAACAGCCCAGCATTGTTCTGCTCACCTTCTGATTTACTTCCTTTCATCCTCACTGGGTTTCATCTCCTCCCAGGTTCATGCATCCGCCAGCACTGAGGTCACTTTCTTTTCATCACACCTTAGACTGCATATAATCAAGCTAGCACTGTCCCTGCCCTGAATCTTCTGGGGTCAAGATGGAAATCAGTATTCAGCAAGAGACCCAAACAAATGAGCGAAACTAGCCTGGTTGGTCAGAACAGGGTGGATGTTATCCAAGAAAACTCGCATTGATCAATTCCAGTCACCTCCTGTGCTTAAAGTGACTCAGTATCTCCATTTTTAGGATGTTGCTGGGGAGCTGAATTCTCTTATGATTTCTCTTGTATCAGCTGTCCTTACCAACAGTATTTGTGAGATTCTTTTCCTGTATCTGCATAGATGAGGATCTGTTGGAAAATATGCTGGTAGAATAATGGCTGCTGGGACAAAGCAACTCATAAAAACCCCACAAACCCAGGGAAAAAACCAAAACCAACAACTACAAAACCATCTCCCTCTTTTCATGAACAATAAGTTATCAAGTCCAGATGGTTAAATCCGAGAGTTTGGAAGGAGCTTAAGTGATTGAGCTGCTAACAAAAATATGCAATCTCTTGTAGAAAAAAAAAAAAGCTACTGATTCGGGAATTGGAGAAGACCAAATGTTGTACCTATATTTAAAAAAAGGCTTCAGTGATGATCCGGGAAATTAAAGATCAGTAGGCTTTGCATCTGTATCTGGTAGTAATGATAATTAAAAAGCAGTGCTTGAAGACATCTGGAAGATTGTGGTCTGATGGGCCTATCCAGCATGGGTTCAGTGGGGAAAACTGCATCATGCTAATCTCGTACAACTTTTTGAATGTGTCAATAATGCAGTGGATAAAGGAAAACCAAGTGATATTACATATTTAGACTTCCAAAAGGCTTTTGAAAGATCCTGCACTTGAGCTGCTAAAGAAGCTAAGTAGTCAGTGAGAGACAAAATATTGATGTAAATCAAAAACTGAGTAGGAGACTGAAAGAATGAGGGGATTAAAGACAAGTTACACCATGGCAAAAGGTTAATGTGGCCTCCAGGTTCTCTTCTAAATCTCTTGTGATTTACCTTATTGTTTAATGAATTGGAAAGGTGGGAGGAGAGATATGCCATATGGAAATCAGCAGATGAGACAAAATTATTATGTTGGCTGTGGACAGAAAGGGCTGTGGGAAATGCCTGTGAAAGAGAACTGAGTTAAATGAATGCACTGTGCCCTGGTGAATGAAACTGAATGTTGGTATGTTCAAAGTAATGTGTGTTGCAGGGCAGACTCAAACTCTTTAGATACCCAAAAGGTCCTGAATCAAGAGTATCAGCCAAATGAAAGTGCAGGCGAGTGTCTTTGCAGCGCTCTGCCCTATGCTGTGATGCCCTTGAGCAGGCAAATCAGCTGTTTGGACGCAGAGGCAGTGGGTAGAGAGGGCTCTGGAAGAGCTCTGGAAGGTACACCTGCTGTGCTGCTTCATTTGGAATTGCAAGCCAAACCCAGGTCAGCCTGTTTCTGAAGGGATACTGGAGAATGGAAGGGCCTCTGAGGTGAGAACAGGAAAACCTGTGAACACCCCCAAGTGAAGATACGGAGGAGACCGGGGTTGCTGGTGTCAGATAGCAGACTGGTAGTGTATGGTGGGAGGAAATAAAATTATGAGATGTATGAGGATATCTGTCCTTCCTTTCCTCATCACCTAGGAGTGAAGGAATGCACAGTGAAATTAAAAAGTATGGGATTCAGGTCCTCAGAGTGGAACTGTGGAGGTCTAAGACATGAGAATTTGTCCGGTCCAAGAGTTTAGAAAGGTTCATAGTGGGCTTGTGTTTTCTGTGGAGAACAAGAGTACCCCAATGAGTTTTAACTAAGGATGAGCCCAGTTTTGGAGCCTGAACCTGCAGGTTCAGTCTTCAGAGCCTATATTAGCCTGCGACTCATAGCAGCAAATAAGAAAATTGAGACAGGAGTACATTGTCCCTCATTTGTCTGCTTTGATGTTCTTCCACCTTTTCTCCCCAAATTTCAGTGATGTTTTCCCTGAGAGCCAGTGTGGACATTTCTCTGACCTGAAATGGTTGTTCACTTGTGTGCATCTTACTTGCTGGGACATGAGCAGTGAAATTCTGTTTATGTCTAGTCGTGTTGAAGTCCATAGTATGAAGGAGAATTTTCATCCTCTGAGTTTGAACTTGGTTCTGGGAAAACTAAACCCCAGCCCTGCCACAGAAAAGGTGCAAACCCACCTAAACTTGTGATATTGCCACAGATCAGGCACCTAACCTGCAAAGTTCCCAGACATTCCTAGGAGATTGCCCATGCTTCCATCTTCCACCTGAGCTATGGATGCAGGAATCAGTGCCCGGATAACAGGGTATCAGCAAATTTCCAATTTACAATTTTTAATTCTGGGCTTCAATTTTGGAGCCCAGAATTAAAAATCTGCTGGGGCTGAAAGGAAGAAGAGAAATCCCTGAGCCTATGGAAACCCTGAAACCTTATTTGATTACTTCCTCCTCTCTTCAATGTAAGGACCTGAGTCTACAAACATATCTTCCCTGTCCAACAGCAGTCCCTATGCAGGAGCATGGTCCCAGTTCTTGTTTGGTGTTTTTGTATTTCTTTTTCCCTGAGTCCATGATAAAGGATGCTGAAATCTCAGTTAGCCTGCCTAACTTAGCCTGTTTGATTTCTAGCTATTTGTGTGTAGCTACAAATGTGTGAGTAGCTGCACACAAATCCCAGACTCCTTGTAAGTATGTCTCCTTCCTGGACAACATGAGGTGTGAGCAGAGTGACTACTTGTACAGGGAAATGTTTTTAAGCCAGATAAAAAAAAAAAAACAAAAAAAAAAAAAAAAACAACCAACCACTGGGGATCATCTTTGCATGCTACTTGTTGCTGGATCGCTGTGAGCTCTTGTGTATTCTTAGAGCTGTGATTTGTTTTGGTGGGTAGCTTGGAGCTGCACCCACCACAGCTGATGTGGATAGAGTGGGAGCAGCCAGGCTTGTGTCCCAGTGCCAAGAGACCTGGGGTCAGTATCACATCTTTCCACATGGTTAAAAGATCCTGTGAGGCCAGAGGGAACTTTGGCAATGTGTCGAAGCTGACATCACTGCAGCCCCTGCAAACCTCTGGGGTGGAAGCAATATCTTCGACACTTCTCCTGGAATCCAGAAGCTGAGGACTGTGGGGGCTGAGAGACACTGATGTCACCCATGCTATGTGCCAGCAACCCCAAGGCTTTGGAGATGGCTTGATCATCACTCCTCTATTATAGCACCTATAAAGACCTCTGGGATCAAAAGATGATTGCATCTCTCTGCTCTATTACAGCAGCCAATGAACCTCCAGGGCCAAAGGATAAATGCACCATCACTGGAGTATTATAGCATTTAGAAACCTCACTCACTGACTCACAGCTGCCTGGCTGCTCCACCACAACCACTTTCAATTTGTCTCAGCACCCAGCCACCTTCTCTACTGAGGCGTAGCTGGATAATCCTTGTGCTTTTACGGTGCCTGCCTGTGTGCAGCACTGAGGTGAGACCACATTATCTTCTCACTTATTTGGTACGGGGGAGCACTGGTGTGATGCATTTGCCAGACCTTTGCTCTATGAATACAGCAAGGCAGCACTGAAATGAGCTACTTCCTTTAACACAGCATCTGGTGAATGAAACTGAATGTTGGTATGTTCAAAGTAATGTGTGTTGCAGGGCAGACTCAAACTCTTTAGATACCCAAAAGGTCCTGAATCAAGAGTATCAGCCAAATGAAAGTGCAGGCGAGTGTCTTTGCAGCGCTCTGCCCTATGCTGTGATGCCCTTGAGCAGGCAAATCAGCTGTTTGGACGCAGAGGCAGTGGGTAGAGAGGGCTCTGGAAGAGCTCTGGAAGGTACACCTGCTGTGCTGCTTCATTTGGAAGTGAACCTCTGGTACTGCTTTGCTGTGGCAGGTGGTCTGCTCTTGCCTGGTACAGGAAGGGGGCTCTTCTCAGACTGTTAGTGGAGTTTCAGAAGACAGCTCAGCCCCTGGCAAAAGCTGCGTCGTACCAGCAACTTGAGCTTACTAATGGCAGGGGGGATACTTTGAATGTCTGGTCAATGATCCTGGGGTTTAGAAAGCATGAATTAATTTCTCAGACACCCTAGAGAGGTGGAGTTCTGTCATGTTATGAACCTGACTTGTAGATTCTGGGGAAAATCCTAAATGCTTTTGGTAATAGAGGTTTTAGTGAGTTTAATGCCGATGGAATTAAAAGTCTCTAGGCACTCGTTGTGAATGGATTTACATTGGGGAGATTAGAAAAGGGAAAACATTATTGGTGTCCAGGAAACTCAGGGGAGCAGCTGTCAGCTGGTTTAGATGGAAAGCTCCCCAGTGGGCAGATGCCCTGGTAGCCAGACAATGCACATGCACACCCTGTGGGGCTGGGGTCATGTCCCAGGGCCACTGTAAGCATGTCACATGTGAACATTCACAATAGGATGTTTGCATTCACCAGTTTTATGGATACACAGAACATGATTTAACGCAGAAATGGTCTCTTCATTTTGGCTGACATCTCTTACACAAAGACCCATATGCCTCACTCAAGTGCTGCTGGCCTTTCCCAGCAGGTTTATTACTGTTCACTCCTGCTGAGGAGCATGGAGAAGAAATACCTGCCCTCCTCCCTGCCCACAGACACACCACTCTGTGCAAAGCCGTCTCTCCTTCATGGATAGGCCTTTTACAGCCCACTTTCTTCCCAGCAGGAAAGTGCCTGGTGTGTTGCTATGAAATGTAACAATGAAGCACAGTTAAAGTGAACACTGGGCAGGATCCTTGTGGAAAAATTTTGTGAAGTTTATGAATTTCATAGTAAATTTTGGCCAGCTCACAAAATCCACTATTTTCAACTTGTCTGGGAGGCGTGGGGAGGCATCGCTATATTGGCCAATTTCTGCTCCTTTTTCCCAGGCTTCAGTGTTTGCCACTGCTGGAGAAAGCATCCTGGAGGCAGATGATCCTTCCCTGTGCTCTTAGACAAGTAAGGCATGATCTTGGAGAGTTTGGTCTTTCTTGGACTTCCCTACAGAGGCTGAGTTGCTAAGGCTGTGCTCTTTGCTCAGGGATCAGAGAGGCAACAGAAGAAAAGGCACCAAGAGACCTATGGGGAGAATGAGAAAGGTTATGGCCTTAAGTACATGAGCTGGTTATGCTCCTCTCGGGAAGGCTCCAAGAGATGCTGTTCCCCTTGTTATTTCTCTCCAAAGTCGTCATCATTTGTTGGTGCACGTTTTTGAGAGCAAAGATCAGGGTTCATCCACCCTGGCCTTCTTTGTAAGTGGTACATCATTAATCTGAGGACTCAATTCAAAACCTGTTCTGAAGATCCCTATTTCCTCTGCCACACAGGAGAGCTCGATGGGCCAGCAGGCTTTGTTAAAGCAGGGGGCTCCCTGCCCCAGGGAAGATCGGCAGACAGGAGAGCTGGTGCCTTGCCAGGGCGTGCAGGTAATAACCTGACTTTATCAACTGAGTGCCCACAATCAAGCCAAGAGCAGTTACACTTTCTTTGTAGGGTGAAGATAATGCCCCGTCCACAGCACAGAGCAGGGTGCTGGGATTCATGCCATCCCTTTTCTTCCTGTACCGCGTGGATCACTGCCTGTTGACTCTGGGGGTCTCGGTGAGAGGGAGAGGCTGCTGGAGTGGTTGATAGGCCTTCAAAACAAGGTGTCAGATGTTGAGATGCCCCCCAGGGGCAGGGCAGACACAATGTCTCTGCTGCCCCACCCAGTGTGTGTTGGTGCCACCAGGGTGTCCGCACACAAGGAGAGGACGAGAGAGAGGAAACAGCTAGGAAAGAGTGTGAGCAGTCTCAGCGCCTCCCCAACTGGCCGTTCTTGTGCTGGCAAAAGGTGGTGGGAATGCAGGGAGTCACGGAAGGAAGAAAGGGAGGGGAGATGCTCTGTTGGCAGGCTGCACCCCTCAAAGTGGTGGGGAGCCAGCAAGCATTGCGGTAGTCAGCCTTTGGTCCTGGGCTTGCCTTCATCAGATGGGAGATGCAGTTTGGAGAAAAGGGGGATTTTAAGTAAAGAATAGAAGCAAAAATATTAATATGGTGACTGAGGCTGCGGCAATGCACTTAGCAGTGATGTTTCTGCAGGAACTGGAGCTGCTCCCTGGAGCTGTGGGGCTAATCTGTGGCAGAGAGGGGAGAAATCTGTTGCTGTGACCACTGATCCCAGGAAAGTGCCTGACCTGGCATTCCTGATACACTTGTCCTGCAAATGTGCTGCATGTGAGCTGCTGGGTATGCAGGCACCTGCCTTTAGATGGGTGTAGAGCCAGGCTGGGCTCACTTCTGCTCAGGCTGCATGGGCACTGACAGGACCCGTGGATATCAGCAAGGAGATCTAATCTAGAATCCACTTTGCAACTGGCACTACAAAAATGTTTTGTTCTTTCTGCATCCTGTATGAAAGAGCTTCTATCCCACCGTTGCCTTTCTTGAGGCATCTCTGTTTCTGTCAATTTATCCACAAGTATAAAGAGAACATGGGTGCAGGTGTCCCCCCGGTGCCAGACAGCCGTGCTGGCTGTTATAATCAGCTCATTCGGGCAGGATGTGTTCACCCCCTCCAAACAGTAGTCATTGTCTATTCCCAGGCAGAACGGTGCTTCTGGGGGACATCTAGCACAACTAACTCATCATGACAACCAGCAGCAACTTCAGGCTGCTTTCAGAGAGCTGTTTGTGGAATCACCGCAGCCCTTTAGCTCAAGATGTACACTTGCAGCAAGCCCTGCAACTGCAGAAGAGAGAGGCTTCTGTTTCCTGCGAGTCATGTGTCCCTGGCAAATGCTAGCCCATGACTAATGTGTTCAATGCTGACAGGTCAGTGTGAGATGGGAGAAAGGGGATCTTTATCTCAGTGAGATCACTGAGAGCAAATGGACTTTTCAGCAGTAAGGTTGTGATGAAGTTGTCAGCTGCAAAAGACTGAATGTGGTCTCAAGGCCCAAGATGGGGGCACACTCACAGCTTGGAAGGGCTTAGCTACATCACTGATGGGGGCACACATGATGGGGCACACTCACAGCTTTCCTGGAGATGGGAAAAGTTATTTGAGGGCAGCCCCTAGGATTTTCAGGATCTGTCAGTTGCTTTCTGGTGATGAGAAAACCTGCGTGTTCCTGTTGGGACTGACAAGCAGAGATTCCAAGTCCTTCATTTGCATGATTAGCAGTGTTTATGCCTACTGCTTTTTCAGGGACTGTCCTGTGTGTGAAACTGTAGCCTCGCAACAGAGCACTGGGCTGAAGAGAGTGTAGTGGAGGCTGAGTGCACCTGTGATTTATAGGAAGATTACAGCCTTGCCTGCAAATTCACGTGGAGTCAGCATGGTTTATATTATCTGCATCACGGTGGCATGTTACATTCTCACAATACGCAGAGGGTGAGAAGGGGCAGACTTTTCAGGGGGAGCTGCCTCTTGACATTGCTAATTTTTACTTCATCCTTGGAGTTGGTGAGCCAGGTAGTTTTGCAGGGTGACATGCATGAAGAAACCTGACACCAAGATGGAGGACCTATGAGGCTGTATCATTATATAGCCAACAAAGTGATCTGCTTGCTGTTGCTTTGATGTGATCATATGACAGTTTAATGCTTTATTCAAAGCACTGGTTACAACTTCCTTACCCTTCTTTCTCAAGCACTTCGAGGCCAACTAATTTATTAATAAATTAGAGGGATTAAAATAAACAGTGCTTTGAAAATCATTAGGCATCCCAACTGCCTGGAAACAAACAGCAGTTGAAGTAAAAATACAAAATGCAAATAGGCTAAGAACTGGGCCATAAAATATTGTATCTTAGCCCTGGGGCAGCTCTGGAAAGAAAAAGTGTGGTTTTTCCCTTGTCTCTTTGGGTTGGGACGGAGAAAATAGTACTAGGGTTCTGTGAATGAGGAACAGTCCCTGCCCCAATTCCTGCAGTGGTACAGAGCCTGCCCCATCAGTGAGTGGCTTTACTGGCTGCAGAACAGAAATGTGGGGAGATGAGGCCACAAGCACCAGCCACAGGGCTGGAGCTAAGGCAAGATCTGAAGGCTACAGACTGGGGACCATCTGGGGGAGCAGCTGTCCTAGGCAGCGCCTTCTGCTACTCTTGGTCCTGACCCTCACCCTCCAGGCACTGCATACCCAATTCTTTCCTCTTCTCAGCTCACTGCCTTTCTCACTCCACTCTTCTTTCCCTCTCTGAAGACCCAGTGACTGACACAGCCACTTCATGCAGTATCCAGCTCATCTTCCCTCAGTGGTACCAAAGCTGAGCACCTGCCTTGGTGGCCACATAAGCAGGAATGCTGGCTGCTGCCAAAACAATGAGAGACCACATTACACAATGACATTTCCTTGCTCTGCATCCTGGCTGGGGTGATGCATTTATTGTTGCCAGCTGCCTTTTCCTTGTCAATCTGTTCCAGTTCACAGACATGTTAGAACACCACTGTCCCAGAGAGGAAACACAGTCCCTAAGGGCATCACAAAGGGTACAAACAGTGGATGAGGGTATGGGTGATTATCTGATTGCTCTGGTGTTCTGGGTGATGTTTATATGGGGATTACTTGGAAAAGGAAGCATTTGAAAAATGCATCAGAGAAACATATATGTCTTTGATGTGTTTAAAAACTGGTGTGGTCCTGCTTAAGAAGTGGAAGTAATGAGGGCAATCAGTGTCAGCTCAGTAGGATGATTTTTAGGCCAGAGATATGTGAAGGAATCACAAATGACTGATGTTCCTGCCCAGCAGAGAGCAAAGAGATCCAGTTTTCCAGGCCGTTGTCGGAGGTCCTGTGTTGGGGAATGAGATATTCACCACCTTCAAGACTGAATCCTATCCATACTTGGAGAAGATTGTGAATTTGTGAGGAGGAGCAGGGGTTCAGCTGTGAGAAGTCTGCCTGATTCAGGATTTGCCTCGACCATCTTGAGTTTCTCTAGCATGACAGACTTCTCAGGCATCACTGGCCAGAGAGAAAGCAGTCAGACAACGAAAGAAAGCTGGCCTATGAAAAGGCAGAGCCTGTCTGATAGTTGAATACTTCTCCTTGCCTGGCCAGCATGCTGCAAGTGGAAGGCATCATGAGGCCAAGTGCCTGCCACTACCAAGGGACTTTTCCCCTCCACACAGTCACTGGGATTTCTAATCCAGGCTGTATAGGACAATGCTGTCATGTTAGTAATAACTCTCTTAGCAGTCTACCGGTGTGACAGAGTCACAAAGAGAACAGTGTAGGCTGAATATGCACTCATGCTTGCTAAGCCTATAATCCCAGTTTTGATTTTCTCTCCCTCTTTTCATATTTTTAACTTTTTTTTTTTTAATAGTAAGTTCAAACTTAATAAGAGTGATTCACTAGTTGCCTGTATATCTGACTTTGGCATGGTGTCCAAGTTGTATTGCACAGGGAAGAAAGGTGAGGTGCAGGGGGAGAAGGAAAAACTGGGAAACAAAGGGGGAAGCTGGAGAGTGTTACTGTTTCGTCTCTCCATGGAAACTAAGGCTGCTTTCTTTCTGTGAACATGAATGTCTCGGTTGGTTTTTCCCCTATGGTCAGAAGAAGCTGGTGATCAGCTCTGTTCTCCCATCTGATTTAGATCTTTAGTGGGTTTCCTTGTAAAGGTTCAGCAGCTATTAGCTGCTGATGGGAAGTGGTTGGTGGTCTGTGGGATGGGTGGAGGCAGCGCACATGAATGCCCTGAACTTGTCTGGCCTGTGCCGTGGTTGTTATGCTTGGAAGAGGCAAGGGTCAGTGATGTAGCTAAGCCCTTCCAAGACTGTGTCTTGCAACTGCATCTGAAACTGTGCCTGTACCTCCTTAGGTTGATCTATTTTCTCTGCAGATCCAAGCAGATCTCAGATGTTCCTCAGCCCAGGCAGTTGCAAGACCTGCTGCAGGGCTGAGTCTAGCACCATAACGTGTTTCAGCATCCAACCCCCTTTTAATTCTGCCTGCCTAAGAACCTGACCACCTCTTCTCAGAAACTGCTCGGGCTGGGCAGTGAGATTCACCATTGGGCAGTAGTAAGAAAAACCAGGGAATT
The DNA here is from genome assembly GCA_013401135.1 of Cettia cetti. Classification (NCBI taxonomy): domain Eukaryota; kingdom Metazoa; phylum Chordata; class Aves; order Passeriformes; family Sylviidae; genus Cettia; species Cettia cetti. Next base: position 37,222 of record VZUI01031675.1, read on the forward strand.
TCTGGGTATGCATGTGAAGACTGTTGCCTAAGAGCTGCTGTTAAGAACTGCCTTTCACTGTCCTTCTTGCTCTGGGCAGTCATTGGCCTCAGTCACACCTCAGCCAGTTTCACCCCAGGTGCTTCTTCCAGGGTGAGCCTCCTTCCTCCTTGTCTCCAGTGGCAGGCACAGCCCTGCTGAACTGCTCTGGGCTGCAGGTGACCATGCTTGTGGTCGGCTGACACTGAACATGGGAGACATGGAGCAGGTCATCCGGAATAAGCAGTTAAATGTGGGCTGGTGCATAGGAGGACAGAAAGGTTAGAAAAACTAACTTTAGTTTAGGTAAAACTAAACAATTGTGGAGAAGCATTAGAGTAGTACTGAAAGCCTTCTACTTCACCTTGGTTAAAAAATGTGTACTTGTGGTTCACTGTGGCAGGACTGGTCCGGACTCCCAAAGAGCTGTATCCAGGTGACCCATGTGTGGTGCTGAAACTGCCTGGCATAGAGAAGACAGCTCTGTCTGAAACCAAGGGAAGCTGTGGGGCATTCTGGCAGCTTGTGGGGTGGTGAGTGATGGCAGGCAACATGCTGTTGTGCAGGATCAGCGGAACACTGCTCATCTCTCAAGCTGTCTGCTTCTCTTGCTCATTGTGGGCCTCCTCTCACTTCTCCTTTTCATGTGCTCATATCACCTCTCTTTTCTTTCCCTCACTTTCTCTCTGTGTGGTGCATGGCTCAGTGACTATAATCTATGATAACCCTCTATTCTCTCTTTTCTTTTCCTCACCACCTTTCTCACTCGTCCTTTCTTCGTGTCTCTCACTAACACTCTGTTGCTCTCCCTGCCAATTTATTCTTCTCTTTCCTCCCACACTCTGTCCCCATTTCATCAATCTCAGCAGAGTCCTGTTTTTCACCAGAGCTGCTGTTTCATGTTTATTCCAGTGGAGGGAGGGCACGCAGGTGTGAGGTAGGAAGCAGGACAGTTGAACTGAGACCTCCTTTGGTGACCATGGCTGAGTCACCCATTCCATGGCCTGGCTCCTTTCCTTTGACACAGGAAGACTCAGCTACATGTGAATCTGCAATGCTTAGAGGTTGTAGTGCCAAGGTCTGTGAAGCTCCTGGAAGTGGGCTAGAGCTCTTTGGGTGGCTGTGCAGTTTTTTTTGTCCCTGGTGCCCAGCTAAGCCCTTGTGCCCAGACTGACACAATGGAGGCACGTTCCCAGCCCAGCCTGTTGTCCTCTTCACAAAGTCTGCTCCACCCACACTTTCATATGAAATAACCCCATGGGATGAAGTTGACAAGGCCCAACTATGAAGTTCTGATCTGCAGTTATCCAGAGCTTTGTCCCTGCAAATCCTTGAAAACTGGCGGTAACTCCTGTTACTACAGATGCTACCTTTGTAATCATACCGATTTGCCTCCCCAATTCCAGTTTTTTCTTCTTTTATTCCTGCCATGCCGCTTTTCTACCTTTGCATACCGGAGCCTGCCTTGACTGCTGGCAGCTGAGGGCTGGCCCAGAGCTGCCAGATGCTTGCACCTTCTCAGCTCTCATGGGTAGGAGTTGCTATGGGAGACAGTGAGAAAGAAAAAGTGCCTTTCCCAGCAGCACTAGGAGCCAGAAGTCTTCCATTGAGTGGAGAACACCCCCCTCTTGTGCTCCTTCCTCCCCTCAGCCCCCCTTTAGAGAGCACTCTGCAGAAAGCTGCCTTTGAAGCCCCTTAATTAGTGTCCCGTGTGTCCTGAACGGAGCCCTTCATTACCACCAGCAAGAGGCACAAATTGGCATCAGTTTTGGGCTCAGTGCCAGAATTTTGTTCCAGTCCCCTCCCTCCAAATCTCTCCAGTTTTCCCCCCTCCTTGACATTCATGCGTGCACACACACATTCACTCTCTCTCACAGAAAAATACACACACATGCACGCACAAGGGACCCTGCCAAAAAAAGACATCCCCTTTCCATCATCACACATTTCAGAGAAAAAAACCCAAAACAATGGTAGAGGTTGCTCTGTTCCCTGCCTCCCCACGTCTTGCTCTTGGCTCTGCTGACCTGTCAGCATATGCAACTGCAGGTTGGGGGTCATTATCAGCCCCAGAGTATCTCTCATAGCCTGTGGATGTGCTCAGAGGGTGCTAATTAGTGAGAGAAGGGCTGATTAGGTTAGAAATGATGTGTTTATTTTATCTTCCTTTTTTTTTTTTTTTTTTTTGGGTTTGTGTGTGTGTGTGTGTATAAAAATAGTGAGGCGTTTCAGGAATAATGGGAGAAAAGGCAGTCAGGAGTCAAGGGGTGGGAATCTGTGCCCTGTTTTACCCCTCCTGCACACCCTGGGAGGACAGGCATTCTGCAAACTCACAGCATTCCTGCAGCGCACCAGCAGCCACCACGCATTCCCTGTGGCTGTCCTCCTTGGCATTGAGCTGGACATCTCTTCTCTGCACAATGCTGTGTAGAAGCTTTTCATAGTTGCTGACCCTCTCATCTCCATCACCTCATCTTTTCCAGCTCAACCTTAGTGCCTTTGTTTCCCCCCACCCCCCCAACTTCTTTATCTCAGTGTCAGTACTAGCAGCAGCCAACAGGTTACTGGCATCACCAGCCTTTCAGTGACATCCCTTGTCTTTGCTGATGCCTCACCCCTAGTGTGCTGTCCTCATGGAGAAATCCTGCCTGACAGGCTCTTGCTCTGCAAGACTGAGGAAATTCAGTCTATCTCTGCCGTGGACTTTGTCCCTCCTTGGCAGAACAAGGAGGACCCCCAAAGCTGATTGGGAGTCTGATTTCCAGGAACTCCAAAGTCTCTATGCCTGAGCAAACCATGTCCTGTTACTGGGCCATTCTTCCCTGCGCCTATGCTATCTTCAGCCTGTTATGGACTGTGGAATAAGGAAGAACAGATCATGGTATGGCTGAATAGCAACTTTGTCTTGCTACAAGGCTATTCTGTGTTTCCAGTGTTGCAGCGAGAAGCTTTGGGGCCATGAGGGAAAGTTGAAAAATAATTTCCTTCATTCCACTTAACCTAATGCAGGTCTCTGGGGCCAATTGTTTTGATGCAGTGGACATGGAGCCTTTCTCCAGAGGCCATGTTTAGGTTGAGGATACTCAGGTTCCAGCAGGCTGGAAGAGAGGGAAGGAAAGAGGCTGTTCTTAACTGTGCTCTACGACTTGCTTTCTGGGGTGGGAATTGTGCTGGAAGATTCATGAGTTCACACAGTTGGAGGCTGGTATCTGCTGCAGGCCGATTTATGTGACCTGAGGGCTCACTCTGATGTTGGCAATGAAGGCTATCTCTCCCAATCGGGGATATGACTGTTGAGAAAGGACTGAGTTTGTTTTGTTGATCAGCTTGGGGACTGTGTGTGGGGGGGAAGTAAGAACTTGTCACTACAATGTGCTGGAGGAGTATGTGCAGGGAGGAGTATTTGCTCAGTAACCAATGGGGGGATTATGATCCCTTAGAATCACAGCTGATTGGGATGTGTGGGTCTGAGAGCAGAGGAGATTCTCTTGCTGACACCAGGGGGGCCCTAGATTCTTAGCTGAATTTCAGAGCCCAAGTACAAAGTGTCTGGTGCACAGGGGCTTTGTACCTAGGAAATAGACGTCCAGCTTCTTTTAAGGGTGGGAGAGCAGCTGGGAACCCCAGCTCCAGGGGTGTACTTGTGGTGGGAAGAAAAGCCATATGTGTGTGCTGGTGTTCCTTGGGCTGTGTACTGTCAGTAGGACTGCATGCACGACTGTTTGGCTGTTGCATGAGAGGAGGGTGTATTTGTCTGGGTACAATTCAGACCTCATTCCCTTTTCATCGCATCAGTGCTTTTTTACCATGTGGCTCCTGCAGAAGCCAAACAAACAAACAAACAAACACACACATGGGAATCCAAACTCCCTATTACCCCCACATTGGAGATGCAGCCTGGTTTGGCCTGCATTTCTCCCGTTGCCACAGCAACGGTAAGCCAGGGAGTAAATCAGAATATCCTCTCTGGTGCTTAACACCCCCATAAGGCAAAATAAATGACAGTGTGGAAAGCCTGGTCTGTCTCCCCTACCTCTCCTTCCCAACTTCAGTTCAGCAGAGACCCACCAGAGACCTCTCATATGCCTGTCAGACTCCAAGGAGATCACAAGCTTCCCCTGTAGAGGATGAGGGAACACCACCTCTTCTGTGACCAGCAATCCCCCTTATTTCCTCCTCCAATTGCTGTGTCTCCCGTGGAGGGTGATTAGGTCTGAATCAATGTTCCCTTTTCATGGTCTCAGCTCAGCTGGCTTTTAACAAGATGAGTCCCATCAGCTCCACTAAGGACCAAACAGCATCCAAACCAGGCTTAGCAACCTGCTTCTTGCTTCAGCAAACTCTGCTTACAGCTGGGAGAAACAGAGCCTTTGGAGAGGAGCAAAGCAATCAAAACACATTTAGGACCAGCACTCCTGTCCAGCTGAGCTCAGAAATATGCTTGCTGGGACAGCTGCCAAAAGAGCTCCACCAGCTACCTTTTGTGTTGGCCTTGGGCACTTCCAAAGTCAGCAATGTGCTTAGTAGACAGATCTGTCTGCCCAGAAAGAAGAGTGCTTGGGAGGAGAGGAGGGACTGAGAACTGGTGTGGTGCAGTCCCCTGGAAGCAGGGAGGAAACTGGGCTCACATTTTCTTCAGCAGCTCTTTCTATGTGCATCCTAGGTTGGAAAATTCTAGGTGCTACTAAAGCCCTGGAGGATGACCTGCGTCCCCTTTTATTCCAGCAGCCGATTAGAGGGCATCTGTTACTTGTGCCTCCCCCAGCTTTGGCTGTGACTTCCTTCATTAGGCTCACTCTGTTCTTTGGCTGAATTTCCCCTGAGAATCCGATTTATGGCTCCCCAGTGATTGCTAATGTGTAAATATCATGTGCTTCAGTATGGCAATGTGAATGCCCTAGTGCATTGGAACTGTTAACCCTTCAGCAGCTGCAGATCCTCTCCCTGTTGTGAAAGCTGCCTTGTTTGACAGGGAGAATCCTGGCCTGGGATCATGGGATCTCAGTCTGGCTCTAGGCATTCTTGCAGATTGGTGCAGGTGGGTGGACCCATAGGCCTCCTCAGGTTTCTGTGGAGGGGAAAGGATGATGCAGGAGCAACCCAAAGAAAAGGCAAAAAGGGCCATTTCATGATTAAATGCTAGAGCACAGCAGCAGTGTAAAAATATACATATATCACAAGCCTTAATTAACACAAGCGAAGGGAAAAGGAGAAAAAAAGCCACTTTTTAAAGGTTTCACAGAGACTATAAACTGGCAGCACAGAAAAAAAATGTAATACATGCAAATTAATGGCATAAATTTAGGGTTACTTAACTTCACAAATGTTAACAAGCTCATAAAAAAAAGTTATTCTTTCTCAGTTTCCTGTCGCTGTTTGTTTAATTCTCTCTCTCTTTTTTAACTCTGTTGAGAAGATTATGTTTTCAATATATTCCTCCTAAATTAATTCTGCCTCTCTCTCTCTTCCTTCTCCCTCCCTCCCTCCCTCCCTCCCTCCCTCCCTCCCTCCCTCCCTCGTCTGTCTCTTTCTCTGTACCTTCCTCTGTCTGCTTGTCTTCCTTCCCTGCCTATCTATCATATTCTTAATGTCCCCATCATCATAGTATCTACTCTTGGATACAGTACTGTCTCATTTCTCTCCCTATTTCCTTGCCTGGCTCTCCCCCGCTCACACCCCACCCTTCTTCGCAGCTGTCAGCCTGCACCCCTCTTCTGCTTTTTTTTTTTTTTTTTGGTCTTGATTTTTCCTGCTTTTTCTCTGGGTTTGTTTGGGGTTTTTTTGTTTGTTGGGGCTTTTTTGCTTGGTTTGGGGTTTTTTTGGGGGGTCGGGTTTTTTTGGGGATGGTGGTGTTTGGTTTTTTTAATTTTTATTTTGGTTTGATTTTTTTTCCTGTAGCAGTCTAGCAGTCAGTATTACTCCAGCCTATATGTTGCTATATGTAACACTGCCAATTTCCAAACATGCATTTTTCCTTGCCACTGGCAGACAAAGAAGGCAAGGAGCAAATTAAGTGGTCTTGGGCTGAACTGCTCGTTTATCAAGCATTTGAGTGGCTGTTTGTTGCTGCGGATTGCGCGGCTGGAGGCAGAGGCACGGGTGTGTGGGCAGGCTGGGTTGGTGCGCCACAGCCCCACTTTGAAACAGCTGTCACAGTTCCCCCGACACTGTCCCCTTTATTCAAGGCTCTGCCTCCGCACAGTGCTGGATAATAAAGGGCATGGCAGCTCCTTGCTGAGCCTGGGAAATCATGAGTCCCTGAGGTCACCGTGTCTCTGCTTCCTGTGTGTTTCTTGCTTTGCTTACAGATAAAACTAAGTTTAGAAAACTCAGGCAGTTGCCAGTTTAGCTCTGCCAAAACTCATTTCTCCGGAAAGAGGACATATGCCTTTTGTTCTCCTTCTTTTAAAGCTACCAAGGACACCCCAAGTTGCATTACTCGTGACGTAACTTGTCCTGTCCGTGATGCTACAGTGTTCTGTTCTTAGGCTCTTGTTCTCATTGCTTAAAGGGAGAGTGGGTAAAAAGAAAAATCTTATTTTGACTTATGGACCAGACTGAGTCATAGGAATACATCATTTAAAAAAAGAGGGGATAGATATCATCATTTTTGGCCACAAGCCATCCTAGGAGCTTTCAAAATTGCCTGTAAATATTACTGCCAGCTCTGTTTCAGTATCAGAGACAGCAGTCCTGGCCAATAGCTTTTCTCCTTAGTGGCCCAGTTCAGTATTTCAGGATGCTGGAGAGAAGAGGGGAAAGCCAGTGCTTTATTCAACATAGCCATCTCAGGAACATGGAAGTAAAATTACAAGCTGGAATCCTCAGGTAGCAGTGAAAATAAGAAAATCCAAACAAGCAAAGGAAAAAAAACAGAAAAAACCAGAATTTCTCAAAGCAAGAGGAAGGATGTTGGTGAGCAGGTAACAGAGAGGTTAGGAAGAGGAAGCACAGAGGGAGAATCTGTTGTATTTGGAAGATGTGGGAACCATCAACACAGATGTTGCAGAAGAAAGCAATTGAGAAGCTGAATGGGACTTGCATGGGTTTACAGTTGGGTTCGTGCTTAAGTGTGTTGCTAAATGGAGACCTGAATGAGTGAGAACAAGAAATAATCATGTGGGAGTCCCCGTACAGAATCAATCTCTGTCCAGATTGACATCACAGGCTTTCCCACTGATATAAATCATTGCTTTTCCTCGGTAGGAAATGAGTCAGGGTGACTCCGGAGCTTAGGGTTTGGCCTATGCAGATTAAGAGGAGTAGTAAGGAATAAATAAAATATGGAATATGCAAGGGTGACTAAGGACTCCAAGAGAAGCGAAGAACTGTGGGGGAAGGAATAGTGCCACAGTGAGGAACAAGGAGGGGCTGTCAGATTAATTGCTTTCTAGGGCTACCTGGAGAGAGATTTAGGGAGATAAGCATCATTCCCTGGCCATGAAGTACCTCTTACGTGGGTTAGTGGATAAGACATTTATGAGCTGAGTAATGCTCTTTTTTTTTTTGTCCTTTCAGCCCAGAAACAGTCTGAAGCAAAGTTTGTTTCTCACTGAAAATATTTTCTGCACTTATGAAATCAGAGACCCAAAACCAGTTGCAGCCTCCATGTACTCTACTACTGACAGCATCAAAAGAGGCAGAGCAGAGAATAGGTAGGGAAATAAGATGGAAAACTGGACTGAGCAAGAACAAAGGAAAGGGTGGGGTGTTTATTAAGTTTAGCTGTCCCCTATTTTGATTGCATCATAGCTTGAATTAGCTTTGGCCTACATAATTAAAATGGAGGATGTCAAGGTACCAAGAGGAAAAAGTATTTTGCTGGGTTATTTGCACAAATCATCTGTTCACTGCACAGCTGCTATAGGAAATGCAATGCCATGAGTAGACATATATAATTGTAGAGATGAGGAATGAATAAACGTGTTTCAAAGAACAAGGAGAATTCTAAATGTCAGCAAAGGGGTATATGACTCACTCATTGGGAAAATACTATTATTGGATTCGTAAGTAGGACTGTACAAAGCACTCAGAGGAGGATGCTACTAGAAAAAAAGAATTAATAAATGAAGGTAACATTTGGGTATGTGACAGTGAATGAATGAGGAGATGTGCTATAAGTGCCATGAGCTATCACAGGGCCTGGAACGAAAGCAGATAGAAAATGCGGGGTTGAGGATGGCAAAGCATGAAAAGAGAGAGATCATGGATGCTGAGGAGAAGCATTGCTGGAGACTGCTGAAATACAATGGAACGGATAAGTGTTTGTTATAAAACTACTTGGCTTTTGGCAGAATAATGGTGACAAAGAGTTTCTGTTCTACTGAGTTGGGATTAAGAAAATAAATGAGGTGGAACTCCATGGGAGGAGAGGAAATGGCTGTGCTGAGGCGGCAGGAGGAGGCCCAGGACCCAGCAGGAATTGGCTTCTGCAGAGGAGTATTAGGTTGTGATGGACATGTTGTATGTATGAATCCTTCCCTGTTTTTCAAAAGGAAAAAGAGGTGTTTAAGTGTAATAGATGATATTGTATAGATTACAGACATGGTTGAAATAAGCAGTGCAGGACCAAGGCATTTTGTGTGAGTTCAAGCCAGGAATTGAGAATAATTAACTAATGCTCCTGGTGCAGTCAACAACAAAGTTGCAGACTTCTTGAGTCCACAACATAATGAATTTGAAACCTTTCAGTGCCAAACCCTGGACATCAGTCCAACAGACCCATCCCACATGTCTGGCTGGTCATCCTCAGAGCCTGAAATGCTGTGTGCTAGCGCATCTGCCCAAGCAGAGACCAAGGAGTCCAGCCTCTTCTATGAATGGATCAGTCCCGTTTACAGCTATGGCCAGGATATCTCTAGTCCTGGAGGAGGAGATTTCCAGAACCTCTAATTTGGGTCCAACTGGGAACAGTTCTATTTTGGTTTTGAAACCCTGAATTCCCAGCAAGCTGCTTTTCTGGCTGTCTTGGGTTGAGTGAATCGGTAGAGAGACAGATGTAGGTGGATAATGGAAAAGGGGGTGGCAAGTGGTAGAGCTATTGCCTAAGCAAGAGGGAAGGATGCCATGTAAGTACTGCCAGTCCCCATTCAGTGAGCAAGTGGTGAGTCAGGGGCAGATACTGAGTCAGCAAGAAGGTGGAGGGGTAGTGGGTGGGTAGAGCACCCTGGCTAAGTCAGTGCAAACCACTCAGCTGCACTGTTGCACTCAGCTCCCTGTGGCAAAGTTGCATGCAGTGGTTCAGGCAACTCCCCTCCCCATTCCCTGGGCTGCTTTTCTGAACCAATGGGGCTTCAGAGAGGGTCCCTGACCGTTGCCTCTGGTGGGCACATATTTTCCTGATGTGTTTATGAATCTGCTTGCAAGCACTGCTTCTCTGTGAGGTGTGGTAGTAAAAGAAGGGGAATGAAAACAGCTGATGAAGGCAGAGAGAGCCCTTCAGCCTGTCTCACCCCAAAGATACTGCTCATGCAGTCAGGGTGCTGGGGGAATGCAGGAGAGGGGAGAGAGAAAAGAAAGAAAGAAAAATAGAAATGAGGTAGACATGAGAGTGAGAGAGAGAAAATATTTGAGAGATGAAAAGAAATTACCATACGGCAGGATCCTGTTATTCAACCTAATTTTCAAAGGACTGCAGCTGTCGCACTGAGATAATCAGTTAATTATAACAGTCATTGTGTTTTGGCAATGGAAGAAAAAAACAGGCTCTAAACAAGGCAAGGTAGTGGGGAAAAGAGAGGGGAGGCACGGTTGTGTCAAAATGCATGTCAGATGCTAGCTTGAAATACAGGTGGGCGAGCAGGCCAGGAGGAGGGTCCCAACCCAGCGGGGCTGAGCTGTGCTGTTGCCTGAGGGTGGAGGGTGGAAGGAAAGTGGAGGCATCCACGTGGAAACATAATGCCCTGTTCAGTGTGAGGCTGCTTCTCTTGCTGAATCCAGACATGCATTAGCCAGAGGAAGAGCTTTGAGGGGCTGAGGGTCTCACTGCCAGTGAGGGAATCTCTCTCAGGTGGCCACCGAGGACAAGGTTGGCTGGAAGATGAGAGAACGTTGAAGGATGCTTGAACACCAATGCCAGTGCCCTGCAGGAGTTTGCAGGTCTGAAGGTGTCCTACACAGGGCAAATGGCTGCCAGTGCATGTCAGGAAGTGATTGCTACTCCAGGACATAAGTGATTCCTTAGGCTCTAAGTCTGCCCCATAAGCAGCTGTAGTGAACTGTAATTCAAGGACCATGCCCTTTTCCTGCCCTACCTGCAAGGTAGCATGTTTGGGGGCACTGTAAACTGGCACCGCTGGGTTGCTGGGTGTGTTTTTAGCATCCACAAATACTGGATGTATGCTTGGTTTGAGTGAGGGCCTCTCTCAAGTAGCTTCCTGATGTTCATTGTCAGACTGGTGAGAGCCAGGACTTGTTGAAGAAAATAGGGCACCAAAGCCAGCACAGAACAGCAGAGGCATCACAGTGATCCTGAGGAGGTGGGAGTCTTTGCAGTGACATCGCATACAGCTCAAGGATTTCTTCTGATCTCATGCTGGACATGCTGTGTAGGAGCACACAACAGCACCAGTGCTCCCACCCTGCTTGCTGCATGCTCCCACAGCCCCCACTCCTGGCCTGTTACCTGCAGCAGCTCACGCACACGCTCATGCAGAGCTGCCATTCCTGTCCCTTTACCCCTCAATAGCTCACAGACAGCAGAGGTCATTACTTGTCTCCTAGGGCTGCTCCTTAACACGTGCACATGCACATGCACAAAGCCTGCCCTCACACCCTGCTCCCTACAGTGATTCACATCAGGGGACACACACAGAAAGAGTGCTCCCACCCCTTTCCCTACAGCCCTTCTCCCAAACACACGCTGGTTGTCTCCCATGATCCCTACACAAGCACATGCAGCCTACACTCCCACCCCGTCCCCTGCAGCGCCTCTCACACAGCCAAACACTCCCACCCCTTTCTCCGCGATGCCTGCTTCATTCAAACACACATGCACACACACAGAAACTCACAAACAGCTTTTGCCTGGTTCTCCATGGCAATTCCTCCCTCCCCAGCTCTAATTCTCTGCTTCACAGAGTGACTAAACCATATCCACCCTCAACCCACACATCCACCCCATCACCTACAGCGACTCCTCCGTGCACACACACCCCCTCCACCTCGAACTCCTGCAGCCGAGAGTGCCACGACTTTCTCTACAGTGACTCACATCCATACCAGCGCACCAGCCAATTTTGCTGTCACACTCCCTATGGCAGGCCCCTACAGAGAGTCAAACAAACCCATGCTCCCTCCCCATAGCCAGCAGAAATTATTTCTAAGCCTTACTGCTGCCTCATGTCTGAGCTCATAGGATGACAAGGGGAGTATGTTTCCCAGGCCCCTCTTCCCACTCTGGAGGAAGAGCACTGAAGGCAGCCTTATTGCTGATAATATTTTTTGTGGCACCTCTAATCTCTTGACATGCGCTTCTACCTGGAGAACGCTCTTTCCCAAGCCTACCCCCTTGTACACACTTCTGTGGACTGCTGCTGTAGGCTGTCTAGGTGGAGCTGGCTTCATGCAAATCCGCCTTAATCTTCAATAATCATATTAATATAAAAGGTAACCATTTCACTTTGGAAAACAAAAGTGCCTTTCTGGCCTGCCAGGGAACCACAGGCATATGAAAGACCTTTCTGCCAGTATTTATCACTCTAAAATAAGATTTATGCTTCTAAAGCTCTCTCTTTCATGCTTCTGAGCTGCTTCATTTTTCTCCCTTGAGCTTTCCCATTCTCTCTCTCTTGCTGCCTAACAAGTTAGGCATCTAATTGCTGTTGGGGAGGCACAATGGGAGAGCAGGGGCTTTATATACAGCGATGTGTTGGGTTTTTTTCATGGATAGTCTTTTAGCTGTTTGTCCCAGCAAAAATTTGGAGTCGATGGCAGTTTGTTTGTTTGAGCCTGGATGTGTGAATCTTTCTTCTGAATTTTTCCTTCTGAATTCTTCCTTCCTGTGCCCCAAACTGGCCAAAGGGCAAGACCGCAGAGCAGCATGTTCTTGGGGCAGTACTGCAGCCAGTATTTCATTCCTTTTCTCCTCCTCTCTGCAGGGTCCCATCCTTGCTGGCTGGAATTTGAGCTTTGTGAGTATCCTTGCAGTGGTGTCCTGTGAGAAGCAGCTGGGATCTTGTTTGGTTCCCAGTATCCTGCTGGGATCCTAGTGGTTTGGGCTTCCAGATGTCAGGGACAGTTGGAGTTTGGGAGCTGCAATCTTCCTCCCCACTTACAGCAGGGCCAGCCCAGCTTTCAGAAGAAAGAGTTTTCTACCTGCAGGTAATGTGGATTTGTATAGGGTGAAATGAACCTGCCCAGAGCTAAAGCATGAGGTTTCCCGTGCAACAGCAGTCACAGAGCCTCTAAGGCTGAGTGGGCACCCTTCAGCAGGACTTATTGAAAACAGTTCAACTCCTGTAATGGAGGAAGGCTTTGTCTGGTTACTGACATGGGAACACCTTTTGTCACATGACTATCTAGTGTGGCTGCACAGCTCGTTTGACCTCTGGATTTTTTGAAGTTACAGGGCTGATTTCAAACAAATGTAACATTGGGATGGATCTGAGAGGTGTTGAGATCTTATGTGTTCCATGAAAATAGGGGATAAATTAGAGAAGAGAGAATGTGAGAAAGAAACCTTCATTGAGACCATTAAAGGAAACAGTATTGTGTGAGCTCAACCCTTGGTGAGCATCTACAGACAATCTACAGTAGAAGGCATTCTCTTTCTCATGCATGCACAAATGTCTTCCATGTCACAAAACCATAGGTCATCAGTCTTCCTGCTCCCTTTTCTCTGGGTCCCAGACTTGTCAGAGCTTCTGGAGCACCTCTGGACACAGTCACATGTTCTTTGCTGCATGACTTGAAGGTAACTCCTGCAATAATTCCCTGGAAGCAAGGCTGAGAGGGAAGGGACTGCTGTTGTGTAAGTGCCACAGCTATGCTGCAAGCTTCTCCCATGGCACTGTGCTTCCACTAGAGCCAGGTGCAAAAGCAAAGACATTCTCTGGGTGGTGATTTGGGATAGCTGCAGTGATGCTCAAACCACTGTAAAATATAGAAACTACCCAGCAGATAGGGAGAGTCCCTTCAAGTAAAGCATGAATTTTCAGTGCCAAGCACCTCTGGGAAAGGCTCCTCTTTCAGAAAGTAGTTAGATAAATCCTGGAAGGACCTTAAATCCAGGAAGAGGAGGCAGAGTCCCTTGGAGATGGTGTTTGTGCCCTGAGGCTTGCTAGGAGCAGGCAGCACACCGAGCTGAGAGGGATGATGCTCAGCTGCAGCATGAAGCTTAAGAAAGCAGCAGGAGCTTTGGCCTGGTTTCGGGGTGTCCCCAGAGGAGTCAGAAGTGTTTGGCAGGTTTTTAATGCATGCATTTCAAATGGGAGGCTCTTAGCACCGTTTAAGCAATGGTAGAATTAAGTGCTGGTTTTTCCAGTGCATGGGGCCCCAAGAGGAAAAGGTTGACAAGGTCAGAATTTTAGTCCCAAATTGCAACTCTGTGTGACTTTCCTGGTTGCCTTGTATTCTCTCTCAGTTTTGGTCCTTCCACTCCCTCAGGCCCTAGTTTGCCTCTCTGCCTCCTATCCTGGCTGTCCATACTTTCACTGGCTGCATTTTATGTGGCCATCTCACTAGTAACCTGAGTCCTGTGTCATTCCCTGTGCTACACTGACCTCCAAGTCAAAGGGATGTTTGTGGCGATCAACACCTGCCTCCTAACTTAGGGACTCTCCACACTCTGTTTCACCTTCCCTTCTCTTTTCTTTCCTCTGAACAATGGAACCATCCTGTGGCCTTCTGCTCTTCTCCAAAGTGCTGCAGATAAATGCCAATAACATTGAGGCATCCATTAATAGAGAATAAAGCAGAGGAAAATCACTGTGGAGCTGATAGGCTGACTTTATGCCAGCCAAGGAGAGCACAGCTTTCACAGGTGGAATGTCAGTACTGTTCCTTCATGCTCACATGTACATGAGGATGGCGAGGAGCCAAGAGCTTGTTGTAAATCTTGGGTGACACTGAAGAGTGTTGGAACCCTACAACTAATTAAGCCCAGCACATGGAGGTGGTTATCTTGTACCTTCCCTATAAAGCATATCCCATGTCATAACTTTTTCTCTTGCCCATAAGTTCTCCACAGCTCTTGCATCCCCCTTTCTTGGCTCTCTGTTGTGCTAGACTTGTTTGTTCTTGCTTTTCCTGCCCACACTCCATCCCTGTGCCGTCTTGCTCTGTTGCCTGAGAAGCAAGAGAGGGAAACATCCAACTCCACTGTCAGGACCTTTCAGGCCAGCAAAAAGGACAGAGTGTTGCTTCCTTGTGCTGTTGGGCTCCTGTGCTGTGTGATTTATGTTCTTTTGGCTGTAGATAGTTAAAGGAGGGCATAGTGCTGCCCCTCATTCCTGGACTCCCTTTGACTGTGAATTGCCAGAATCAGGGCACAGCTGTTCCCTAGAGGGTAGGACATGGCTGTGGTGGAGTTGGAGACCAGCACTCCTACAGCACTGCTGTAGTAGCAGGGACTGATGGCATTGGGCTGAGCTGAAACGGGGGGCTGGGCAATGGGCAGGGGTGCAGTAGGCCATGGATTGGGCTGGACTCAGGGCCCTTAAAACCAGCCTGATAGTGAGGAGACAGGAACCATTGGGGGAAGAATGTCAAGATCTGTGTATGTCTCATACATGGTTATGTGGGGGACCCGAGGGGACCAATGAGTTTGGCTTGAGGAGTGGCATCACCCAGCCTGTGGCTGAGGCAAGGCTACACGGCCCAGGTGGGAGGGAGACAGGAAGCAGGAACTTCTGCATGATCCCCTTGGTTTTGGCAAAGAGCAACAATAAACATCATCTTTGTTTCCATCCACCCCTAACCCACCCACCCCTTTCCAGGCTACTAGGACATCTGCCCCTCCAAACCCTCTCTGTCCTGCCTGAGTGCAGCTCCTTGAGTGGTATGGGATGGCTCTCAGGGATTGCTGGGTTTGCTGCAGAGGTCCTGGCCTCAGAGTTTCTCTCTGTGCACCATGAACAAGCTACAGCAGGCAATGGTGACTTCAGCATGCCTTTTGGAGCAGTGTGCCTTGCCAGAAGGGGTCAAAACAAGTGGGCTGGGATTTTCCTGTATGGAGCTGGATATTGTGCAGAGTAATTGGTGAGGTGAGACAGGCAGGCCAGAACATAATGCTCAGAGAAGGATGCTGGCTAAAATCTCTAATCCCTAAATCTTTCCACTGCTTGCTCAGGGGTTGCCCCAACTTCTCCCTGGGGTAGACATACTTTGGACACCAATGTGCAAAAAGCATGATAGTATTTTGTACTCCTTTGATCAGTGGAAAAAATCGGGCAAAGTGAAGGAACATTAGAGAGGAAGGTAAAGGGACAGAGATGGTGTGGGGAATTGGCTGTGTCTCTGCATGGAGTCATCTCTGGAAATGGTGGAACAAGGCAGGGGACTGGTACTGAGGAATATCAGGGACCTGTGAGTCCCAACCTGTGGAGAGCTAGATGTGCCTCCTATCTGATGCATCTGGGGAAACAGTGTCAGGAAATTATTTATCATTGGATTACAAGGCTGAGAAACATAGCAACAGACTGTAAAACCCCTGCCTTCTGCTTCATTGCTGGCTGAGGCAGCAGCTGAAGGCTGTCATATGTCAACCATAAGTGACATGAGTTTGGTGGCCTTAGCTGTGGGGAATGGAGGTTTTTTTCTCTGTCTTTTCCATTGGTCTAGCTCTTCTCCCCATTGCCTTCTCGGTCTTGGCTTTACTTTTTTGGATTATTGAATATTTAAGTGTTTCTCTGTGACACTATCTCTGATCCCTTAATCCAGCTGACCTGGTAATTCCACAGACCCAAATCAGATCAGATTTCTCCACAGACGTAAGCCTTGTTCCTCAAGGGTTCACTCCTCCTTCATTTATCTTCCTTCATTTTATTTCTGCCCTTTGTGTCTCTGTGCTAAAAATTGGTTCAGCTTTTCCAGCAAAAGCTTCAGCGATATCTTTAGTGAGCAGCCTCCCACCAAAATAAAAGGGGCAAGAGGGGATCTTTATTTTTCATTAACCAAGAATCCTTTTCTCTGCTTTTTTAGTTTTCTTTCTCCTCAAAATTAAAAAAAAAAAAAAAAAAAAAAAAGAGAGAGAGAGAGAGCGAGCACAGTGCCCACATGTTTTATCTGCTGTATGAAGTTATTTCCTCTGTGCTGCCTGATGACACCCCTGCCAGGCTCCTGTCCCAGCACAGTGGGAGAAGGGTTGAAGCTGTAGCTGGAGAGAAAGGTGCTCCAGGCTGTGCCTCGCAGTCAGAACCAGGAACTTGCCCAGAGCCCAGAAATACATTTGTTGTGGTTTGACAAGCAAATGTCACTTTGTCTGCAAGGTGTGTTTTGTTACAAAGGGGCAGTGTTCATAGCCCCCAAGGAGAGGTAGTAAAGTATGAAGGTGTAAACTGTGCACCTTTGTTTGGTTGGGTGTAGATGGGTGATGTGCTTCAGACTGGGAGTTCTGGTGTTGTTGTGTGAGAGACTGGAGGCTGGTATTTGACACACTGCCTGCTTCCCACCCCCCCACTGTGCTCAAACTGGACTGGTTCACCTCAACAGCCTTGTCTATGCACCAAGAGTCAGGGACAATTTTTAGAGCAGAAGTGGTTACACGTGGCTTGAATTATTTATCCCACTTGCATCAAGGAAGGAAGGAAAAGAAAAAAAGGTTTGGCTTTTTGGGGGGGTGAGGGGGAGAAGCTTGTCTGCATTTTCCCTGCTTCATGCATTCTGTGTACATCATTTTCAGGCAGCTGAAAATTCATGGCTTTGGCTGTGCTTGGGGCTTGCCTTTGTTTACACTAGGGTTTCTGAGCCCCCGCAATAACAGCTTTATGTTTCCCACTCTCTTTTTCCTTCCCCTTATACTCCCACACCACTGCCTTCCCCCAGGTCCCTGATCACATTACTTAAGGGAGCCCGGATACCCTTCTGCATATCCCTGATACAACATTATACATCGTAAGGGTTCCCTCCTCAAAGGCTTATCAGCACAGCAGGCAGTACCACACCTCTCTTGCTTGCAACCCCCTTAATGTCTCTTCTCCATCTCCTTCTTCTCATGAAACATTGCTGTCTGTACACTTATCTCAAAGACCCTTCCAAATGATGCCTCTTCTTGTCTCTTGTGTTTTCTTTTCCAGATTCCAGTGACAGATGGATCTCTCTTGTGCACACTTGCTCTTTCCCTCTCTGTATTTTTGTTTTCAACATGTTTGATCCGAAGCTCTGAAGCTTCTCAGAGGGTACCCAGGAAAGAAGGAAAAGAAGGAGTAGGAACTAAGGGAGCGTGAGCGACACAGGAGGCAGCCCTGCCTTGTTCTTCCAAATCACACTGTGGAGGGGTGGGGGAAGACTAGAGGGGGGAGGACTTGGGTTTGTTTTGGGGTGGGGGGTGGGTGGGAGGGGAGAAAAGTGAAAAAAATGTGTGAGTCATTCGTGAGCATCAAAGAAGATTCATTATATTCAGCCTGAATTTTTGTTTAGAAAAGAAGCACAAGGTAGTTCCCTTCCAGACCAAACATCCACAGTCATAGCTTTTGGGTGTTCTGGAAGAAGATTGCATGTGTTCTCCTTCCTCTATGCTCCTGGCATGACTCAGAGGGCAAGAAGAAATAATGGTGATGACATCTGATAAGACTGGGGTGCTCATTCCCTCTCATTGTTAAACCCCAGTTCCTGCCCCCTAGTTTCTTTTTGCTGTTGTCCCAAGATTTGGCGTTGTTTTTTGTTGGGGGTTTCTTTTCCCCCATCCTGATGAGGGCACCACTGCAGACCATGCTGTGCCTGGGGTTGTGGGCAGCTGCCCTGCTCTGCTTTTTTTCCCCTGGCACTGTGCGAGGTGACTGCTGGCTGATTGAGGGGGACAAAGGGTATGTGTGGCTGGCCATCTGCAGCCAGAACCAACCCCCGTACGAGACCATCCCCCAGCATATCAACAGCACGG
This sequence comes from Cettia cetti, assembly GCA_013401135.1. NCBI lineage: Eukaryota > Metazoa > Chordata > Aves > Passeriformes > Sylviidae > Cettia > Cettia cetti. The sequence goes on from VZUI01031675.1 coordinate 55,277, forward strand.
TGCACGACTTGCGTCTGAATGAGAACAAACTCAAAGTGGTGCTGTACTCCTCCCTTAACCGCTTTGGCAACCTGACTGATTTGAACCTGACCAAGAATGAGATCTCCTACATTGAGGATGGGGCTTTCATGGGTCAGTCAAACCTCCAGGTCCTACAGCTGGGCTACAACAAACTCACCAACCTGACAGAGGGCATGTTGCGGGGCATGGCCCGTCTCCAGTTCCTCTTTGTGCAGCATAACCTAATTGAGCTGGTCACCCCTACTGCCTTCTCAGAGTGTCCCAGCTTGATTAGCATTGACCTATCATCCAACCGCCTCAGCCGTCTGGAGGGCAACACTTTCACCAGCTTGAGCAACCTGATGGTGTGCGAGCTGGCTGGCAACCCCTTCAACTGTGACTGTAGTCTCTACAGCTTTCTTAACTGGCTGGCTCTCTTCAACAATGTCACCAAGAACTATGACCGTCTCCAGTGTGAGACTCCGCGAGAGTTTGCTGGGTACCCCCTTCTGGTGCCTCGGCCTCACCACAACCGCAATGCCATCACCATCTTCCAGTCCATGTGCAGAGGGGGCACCATCCCCTCCCTCTCCAGGGTCAACCCAACTCCTTATACCCAAGACTCCCAGAGAGATCTGGATGAGGGGTCAGCCATCAGCCCTGGGGATTTCCTCTCAGTCAAGCCTCCAGCCTCCTCCACCACAGACTCCTCCTTCAGTCCCAGCATCAAATTACATGATGTCACAATCACTTCAGCCATCCTGATGGTCACCATCCCCATGCCCTACAGTAAGATGTATGTGCTGGTCCAGTACAACAACAGCTACGTTTCTGACATAGCAACACTGAAGAGCAAGAAGGAATATGTCACTGTCAACAAGCTGAAGGCCCACACTGATTATACATTTTGTGTGGCCTCCATCCGCAACAACAGGCGTTACAACCATACTTGCCTGACCTTTGCAACCCGGAGCAAAGGCAGGGAAGATCCTATTTCCAGTACTTCCACCACTACACACTATATTATGACCACCCTGGGTTGCCTCTTTGGGATGGTCATTGTCCTGGGGGTGGTGTACTATTGCCTACGGAAGCGGAGGATGCAGGAGGAGAAACAGAAGTCACTCAATGTCAAAAAGACCATTCTGGAAATGCGTTATGGATCAGATATTGATACCAGTACCATGGTCCATCCTTCCCAGAAGCTGGGTGAGCCACCTGTCATTCCTGTCTCACGGATGTCCTCCATCCCTTCCATGATTGGGGAGAAGTTGCCCCCATCAAAGTCAATGGATGCTGGGTTGGAGACTCCTAAAGTCACCACTAAAGGTAATTACATTGAGGTGAGGACTGGTGGTGGGGATGGGCTGGAGAGAACCCAGCGAGATGAGGACCTGAGGGAGCTTGACAATGGGCAAGGCTCAGCTGCAGAGATCTCTACTATAGCCAAGGAGGTAGACAAGGTCAACCAGATCATCAACAATTGCATTGATGCCCTCAAGCTGGACACAGCATCTTTTCTGGGTGGTGGGACTGGTGTTGATTCAGATATGGCCTTTGAGTGCCAGTCCATCCCAGCTGGTTCCTCGAGTGGGCTAGAGCGGCCCAGCTTTCTTTCCCCACCCTACAAAGAAAGCTCCCACCACCCTTTGCAGCGCCAGCTCAGTGCTGATGCTGCTGTGGCCAGAAAGACCTGCAGTGTCTCCTCTAGTGGCTCCATTAAGAGCGCCAAGGTCTTCAGCTTGGATGTGCCTGACCACCCACCACTCAGCAAGTCTGATTCCAAATACATTGAGAAGGGCAGCCCACTAAACAGCCCTTTGGATCGTCTTCCCTTGGTGTCTCCGAGTGCCATACACCACTTGGAGGTCAAGCCTTCTTACCATTGCAGTGAGCATCGTCACTCCTTCCCAGCCCTATACTATGAAGAAAGCGCTGACACGTTGAGCCAGCGGGTGTCATTCCTCAAGCCACTGTCTCGGTCCAAGCGAGATTCTACGTACTCCCAGCTCTCCCCCAGACACTACTTCTCGGGCTACTCCTCCAGCCCTGAGTACTCCTCAGAGAGCACCCACAAGATCTGGGAGCGATTCCGGCCTTACAAGAAGCATCACAGGGAGGAGGTTTACATGGCAGCTGGGCATGCCCTGCGGAAGAAAGTTCAATTTGCCAAGGATGAGGATTTGCATGACATCCTGGATTACTGGAAAGGAGTCTCTGCGCAGCAGAAGCTGTGACTCTTCCTCACAAGGAAACAATACAAACCAAGACCCCCCTCCAACAACTAGAAAAAAAAAGCCACTTGACTGTGAAAAATAAACCAACAACAAAATACTCCTGACAAATACAAAACTGACAAAACCTTTTCTTAAAAAGTTTACAACAACTCTTACACAGACACACACACTCACACTCACACACACACACACATCCCAAATTGTCTCTACTGTGTTACGGGGACCATTGTTCTGCCCACAGATTGTTGGGAGGAGTGTCCTGCTCTGACACTGTGGTAACAACGTTGGAGTGTGGGTGGGAGGGAATGGCCTAGGAGTAGGTGGCAGTGGTGGCAGAAGGGCAGGGATAGATACTCACTGGGCATGAAACTCAGCTGTGGACTATTCATCTTTCTGTTCCTGTTGAAGGCTGATTTTTCTTTTGGGTGGGAAGGAAGGACTTTGGTTCAGAAAGCTTCCTTGTCCACCTTGTACACCTGCTATGCCAAATCTTCCATCACTTACTTTTTCCCTCATTTTCTTTAGCAGTGGAGGCTTTTCTCTCTCTCTCCTGTCCCCTTCCAAGACAGGTGGGAATTGCTGGAAGAAGTTCCCTCCCTTCTTTTCCTTTGCCCTTCTTTAAACCTCTCTGTTAAGGGTCCTTAGGCTTGAACTTCCTGTCTAGATAGTTCACAAACCTCATCCCTCTCAAAGGGGGAGAAGAGATGTGAAGGACCAAGGTGGGTAGGACCTGCTGTATAACAGGCTCTGTGCCCTTGCTGCTCTTCCTCCTTCCCTTCTCCTGCCACGCTGCTGATGAACACCAGCAACTCTGGAGGGACAGGCATTCTCCAAGCCTTCTCAGAAGCCAGTTTTCTGCCAGTTGGTGAGGAGAAACGGGTTGTGAATGTTCTGTTCGGCATGGCAAACCAGGTCCTCAAGGAGTGTGGAGGAAGGCAGGAAGGTCTGGTCTCAGAGGTGTATAGGGTTCCCATCTCTCCATGAGTGTTACAGGTCAGAGGTCCTCCTCACCGCACACACCTATGCTCAGGCTGCCCTTGTGTAGTCAGTTTAATACTCTCTGTTCATGTCCCCCTTACTATGAGGAAGGGACCTGGAGAGGACTTCCGCAGAACAAGTTCTTCATTAAGTTTCTGCAACTCTTCCAAACTGATTTGCACCATGGGCTGTGGGGTGGGTGTCCATGAGAAGAGCATCATCCAACCTCCTTGATTCCAGGTGAATGTGAAGAAAGGATTGCAGTTGCTCATCTCACTAGGCTGGTCTCACAAAGAGTCTTTCTCTTGTATAGACTATAGATGTTGTGGCATGGATAGGGGACAGCCTAGGGTGAAGACAGGAGCACGGGGAACAAATGGGATGTGAGAATGGGGCCTGGGAGTAGCCCAGGAAGGATGGCCTAGAAGAAGCTCCCTTTGTGTGTGCAGCCGCCCTGTGTGTGCCGGGATAGGACACCGGTGTCCAGATGGCAGTGTTCCTTTGACTATTTAGAGGCCCTCATGAGAGTGAGAGCAACATATCATCTCCTAAATCCTCCACCTCCTCACAAGTGTTACAAACTTTTCTTAGGGATCCTTTCATGCAATTCCAATTGCACTTGCTAGGTCCCAACCTCTGCCTCTTGGGTAGAAGATCTGTCAGAGAGTTGGGAATGAACCTACTGCCCTCTCCACCTAGTTCCATTTTTGAGCAACCCAACAAAGCACAATCTTGGCACCATCTCCCCCAAGGTTTTTCTATCAGGCAGGAGTGCTGCCTGATGAACATGGCATTATGCACAGTGAGCCTTCTCTCCATGATCTGCCCAACACTCGACCTTAGCTCACCTCTATCAGGATGAGGGCGAGGACCTATGTTGTGTTGGCCCTCCCTAAGTAGTTATTTCCTCTTTGAGTTACTTCCTCTTTCTTTCTGAGTGCTCCTCAGAAGACCCAGTGTCTCCCAGGGCCCCTGGGAGAAGGATGAGGGTGTAGGAGTTTCTCTAGGAGGGATTTACATTCTGCATGCAGAGAACTTGCCTGTTATCTGCCAGGTAGTAGCAATGCCAGCTGTGAGTGCTGGGTTCTATGCCACAGATGACAATTTTACCTTCTGTAAGTGATGGGGAGCGGTAGGCAGAGTCTGGTGCATGAAAACCAGAGCAGGTATCCCCAAAGTGTAAACCTGTGAAGATCTGTGGAGTTTCTTCCTGGTAGGGATGCTGATGGTAACAATCCTAAGTCAGGTCCTGACCCAGTTGCCTCAGACTTTTCACTGTCAGCCTGCTTTCCCACAGTCAAAGCATTATTTCACCTTGAGTCCAAAGGTGTTTGTGGGACTGACTCCGCACAGTAAGAGCCAATCCAATCCAGAGGAAGGAGTGTGTGTGCACACGTGTGTGCAGGAGGATGTAGGGAAGTCACAAAGGGAAGTCACATACCTGATGGCAGGTGTCCCTCCATGTTGGGACCGTGCAGCAAACAAAGACAGGTAAATGCTGTGAGAGATGCTTAGACACAACAGAGACGTCCCCAGCTACCACACAGAGCAGGCTCAGTGGTCTTCCAGCACTGCAACCACCCAAGCAGAAAAGAGTAACGGCTGGGGCACGAAATTGGGCAGAAAAGGGGGGATGACAAGCAAGGGGGGATAGAGTCCTGTTCCTCTCCCCAACTCTTCTCTCCCTGTGCTTCTCTGCTGTGTGGTCTTTAAACAGTTCTGCTCAGTCAATACTTTATGTGGGAGCATTAGCCTGTAAAGGTTGCCCCTTTTTCTCCCCAACACCTCAATGAGGCAGAAAAGAAAGGTCAGGTACACAGCTATCATCAGGTCCTTCTTTTTTGTCTGGTGGGGGTAAGGTTGCATAGGAGGGAAACGCCATTTCTCTCCCAGCTGTAGCCCTCCATTTCAAACCATTGGATGAAGTTTGCACAAGATGGACTGTTCTGTGGGAGGAAGAGGGCAAGGAAGGGGAACAAAGTGTCATACCTTCCTTCCTCCTCCCTTCTTCTTTGTCTTGCTCCCTCCCTCAGGATGAGGGCTCACAAAGTGATGCCAGCCCTGTTGGAGGAAAGCAGATTTAACGTTCTATTTGCATGACAATTTTACTGTATTTTTCTGAGCAAACACCTGTTGTGTATGTGCCAATTTGTTGGAATTTAACCTCCTCCCTCCAAGTCTCTCCTGTCCTTGTCCCTGTTTTCTCTGCTCCTTTCATTGATCCCTGGTGTGATTTTATGAGACTCCTACCAGTTTGAGAGGGAACATACTGCAAAGGGAACCTAAACCAATCACCCCATAAACCACATTCCTTCTTCTTTCCAGTGTCCCCCTTTCCCTTGCTCCAAATGTGGTCTCTCAGCTGCTTTTCACAGTCATGTGTGTAAAGGGGTATGTGTTATATACCAAAGGCCTGCTCTTTCTAGAGGCCATCATTTCTCCTAGTTATTGAGGAACAGGAGTGAGGCCTGTCAAGACAGATCTTGTATAAGAAATGGTCACTACCCTCCCTTTGCCGTGGTTGCTCTTTCCCAAAAGGCAAGGTTATTCTTGAGGGAACATGGAGTGCTCTAGCTGAAGGGAAACCTCTGATACAGTAAAAACTTGTTGTGGAGCTGGTAACAATCACTTAGAAGATCTCCCACCACCTTCCTCTTATTGACTGCCTAGACCTCTGGATTAGGTCTGTCCTATTCATTCTCTCCCCTGACTGGCCCTGGCAGAGGGCAGGACATGATGAAACCTCGAAAACCTATTCATTGGAAAAAAGTGTAGAGAGACTGCCTGAAGTCTCTAAGGTCTCTATGGCTTATCTTTGGCAAGTCCCTTGATGCGGCCATCTCCTAGGGCAAAGTGGACTTCTGGGGCCAAACCAAGACCAAACTCTTTCACTCTTTGTTTCCGGTTTGGTGGCTATTGGCAGAGAAAACAGGGGTTTAGTTTGCCTCACTGGAAATTGTGGAGTGAGGAATGAAGTTGGGCACAGACCTGCCCTCTAACCCAAGAACAGCCTTGGAGAGAAGCCTGGGCTGGGGTCCTGTGCTCAGGAGATTGAAGGTGAGACTCTAGGCATGCTGTTCCTGTGGAGCAGAGCCCTCTCCCATATCTGCTGGTGCTGCCCCAGTTTATGCTGCAGTACCATGTTCCCTTCTCCCCCTCCCCACTCTTCCATGCTGAATAAATTCCTCTTGAGGCAGGTGTGAAATATTCATGACTAACAAATGAAGAATTATGTCAGGCTGAGGAGGCCTCTGTGTGTTTGCAATGCTAATCAGCTTGCCTTGCTGGAGGAGGCTCTGCCTGGCAGGCTTGAAGGAAGGAGGGGAAGATGCAGGAGGAAGGTGGGAAGGGAGCTGAGAGAGAGAGAGGAGGGGCAGACACAGTAGAGGTGAATAAGGTATGGTGGGACCAAGGAGTGGTGAGGCAAGGGAGATGGAGAAGGTGTAGAAGAGGGACAGACTGGAAGGACCTGGGGAAGAGATGGCTGAAGTGGAAAGAATGGGATGATAAAGGGACAAAGGGAACAGCAAGGAAAAGGATGGAATGCAGGGGTGAAAACTCTGAGAGGAGGTGGGGTGTAAGTCAGCAGTGCCTGGAGAAAAAAATTTGGGCAGACTTCATGGTGACCTGTAACCCCTCTCTGTAGGGCAGAGCTCAATGCTACAGGGTGTGCAGCTGCCATATGGGTAGGAGCTGGACCCAGTGTCCCAAATTGTTGCTGACTGGAAAGTTCAGCTGCATCAGGAAGAACACACAGCCTTCAGGAGCCTGAAGAACATCCCTTCCACCATCACCATCTTCTTCCACACAAGCTGCAGTCCAGAAGAGCCTCATGGAGCTGTGTCCTTTTGCTGGAGGAAGCCTGCTGCTGTCCCACCATCTGAGCAAGAGGGAGCCTCCTCAGAGTGGCTTGGTGTGGGACAGACACTTTGTGCCACCCCATACCAGGCTATGGAGGTTTCTTGTAGGGCTGGTGGAGCCTTGGCCCATCTCAGCCATGCCCTGTCCACCCTGTCTGAGCAGGTGATTTTGGGTCCTTCCCTGGAGAAGGGGCAGAGGGGAACATCTGTTGTGTCCCCCCTACACACGCACGCATTCCCAACCCTGTCCCTCAGCCGCCTTGGCCTTGTACTGTGAGGGGCATTCTTGGTCTGCCTACCCTTGACTATTCCCCCACATGCCCTGGGGAGGTGTCTCCTTCTCTCTGCAGGGCTGCCCGAACCCACCCTGTTCCTGAGTGGAGAGAGAGCATCCTCTGCCTGGCTTCTCCTTCTCCCTCTTCTGCTTCTTCTCCTCCCTGCCCCACCAGGGGTTAAATTCTTTCCTCCCCCTTTACGGTCTCCCTCCTCATACGTTGGCTTGGCCTTTGCCTCCCCCATAACTACCACCGCCACTGTGAGGCCTTGCTCTTGGGTGGTCTGTCCCCACCATCTGCTCTCCACCTTTCCTGGGGGGAAGAGGGAGAGTCTGTCCGGGTCAGGCCAGACCCTCCAGGGCTGGTACGGCTGGTCCATCCACAAGCACAGCATCAGGGGTGAGGGGGTGGGAAGGGGCGGGCAGCTGCCAGGCACACAGAACGGGGTGTCAGCCCTTGAATGTAAGGAAGGGCCTGGGAGGCAGCTGCTGGGACTGGCTCCTTGTGGCCTCTTTGGTGTTCCTCCTTCCGTAACAACCCTGTGACCCCCTCGGTTGTGTATGGACAAATTTCAGTTAGAGTTATGTTCTTTACTTTCTTCTTTTTTAAAATTTCTTTTCTTTTCTTCTTTTATAATTGTATTTCTTCCTTGTTCTTTTCTTTCTTTTTATTTGTCTCTTTCCTTCTTTTCCCGTTTTAAAACTGAATGGCACGAAATCGTTTTTCCTCAACTCGGAGATTCCTGTACGGAGAAAATCAATTTCTATATTTGCAATAAATTTCTTATTTAAAAAAAAAACCAAAAAAACAAAACCAACAAAAAACCTAAAAAACCCCCAAAAAACCCAACAAGCAAAAACTATGAAAAGCTGCTTCTGAGCCCATTTGTTCCAGACTTGTCTGGTAGAAAAGGTGGGATGGGATGGGATGGGATGGGATGGGATGGGATGGGATGGGATGGGATGGGATGGGATGGGATGGGATGGG